>CM076581.1:1439042853-1439332012 GCA_034641835.2 Pinus albicaulis
AAGCCTCCACCGCCACAACTTGAGGCAAATTGATTCCTCAGCTACCAAAGAGCCACCTGTCGCCTCAAACCATTCAGACCAGAGGCCGAAGTTATTGCTCGAAGAAATATCTGCCTCCAGCATCGCCAAGAAGTTATTTTTGCAAGGAAACCAATGAATAAATATCTGCAGAGTTACTCCAAAGCTTGTACACGAGCCTCAAAAGTCAAACAAAGATTCTTGCCAAAACTTTGATATTTGTTGTTGATTAATGTAGTAATCACACCGTAAATTCTTCCTCGAGCCTCTCGGGAGGCCGAAAGTCTTCCTCTGCCGTTAATTGTCCTTAGATATTTTGTTAAAATCTCACCTCTCCCCATCTTCCTATAAGTACTTCTACGGAAGATGAGAAATTGTTGGTGTGAGAACTTTGAAATACACTTGAACTCGAGACTTCTATTTGTTTACATAGTGTTCACTGACCCTTGAGCTACCATTTTGCTCTAGAGTAGTTAGGCTAAGTAGTGAAGACGATTGCTGAAATGAAACATTGGACTTGAAGACTGTAACTGGTTTGACATCAATATAAAGCTTTTTCTTGGGATCCTGGTCTATATCACTGGTGAAGTGCCCCTTTCTTTGTTAATGAATATATTATGTATGCCATATTGTTCATTTTCCCTCTGTAAAGAACAGTTTAAATAGGGTTAGGATTTTCTGTATAGCAGTAACCTTCTCTGGCCGAGAAATCTTTATCTTAATGTTTTCTTCAGATTTGTTTATTTAAGAATGATTCAATACAGTTTAAACAGTTAGGAATGTTGACGTTCCCTCGTCCTTCTGTTTGCTCAAACATTGTTCTCGAATGTTATTTCCATTATTTGCTATTAAAGTTAGACTAGAGAAGATATGGTTTGCCATGATTCCTAGATTCTTTTCTCCAAAGGCAGATTCTGAAAGTTTCCCTTGGTGTTGACTGAAAGCAGACTAGGTTTAAAAGTACTTTATCTGATCTTAAGTTACACTCTGTTTTTCTTATGTGTTTTCATACTTTATGAAGGTAATTATGTGGATTACTGGATTGTTTGTCAATTAAGCTGCTTTAATAAGAACTTGCCCAAGAAGTCTATGGTTAGCCCTGTCCTTGGTTGGTTTTAAAAAACAGTTACTTAAGTGGCTTTTCTTGTTTGGACTGACTATAAATCCTCTGAGAAATTATTATCAGTTTCCACCCCTCCAACATTTTAATGTTTCCATTTCATCATTTTAATCTCAATAATCTTGTGGTATATATAACTTGCCCCTTGGATCACACTTGATGTTGTTTTTCAATTAAAGCCCAGATATGACTCCATATCCCAATGGACTAAAAACCAGCGTTATATCTATCTGTCTGCCAAATCTGTTCTATTTGCTTGCAACTTCTCACTTTTGAAACTTTTTTCACTTAGGACTTTCCCCTCAAGTAACATTTCATGCTCAACCATCCAAAACAAAACCCTTGGCCTTCATAACTAGCCTAATATCATTACCTTAAGCTTTTCAAAGACAATATCCATCTTTGCACATATTGGAGAGATCCCTCTCCGGATTCAGGAGGGATAGATCCTAGAATCCCAAAGTTTGGTTGAAATGATGTTAACTCTGTGATTGGACTCTCCCAATCTTGCTAATAAATTACAGAGACCTAGCATTTCTGGCGACTCCGCTGGGGACTGAGTGTTTTTAATACCTTTTAGAGGCCTCAGAAAACCCTTTATTCGAGAGCATTTTGAGAGTAAAAATCAGCCTTTTCAAGCACTACCAAGAAATGGTAATCATGATGGAGCTTGTTTGAATCAGTGACAAACTAGGTCAACCCTAGGATTCTTTTAAGTTTTCATCTAACCTTGGAAAATCGGCTAGCTTAGCCATAAGGATAGACTGTCTTTGTTTCATAATCGTAGCTAAGTTTTGAGGCAAAGTTAGGACATTCTTCTAAACCATAAATAAAACAATTCAAAAAACACCCAAAAATATTTCAGATTGGAATTAAATAAACATGGTGGTGGACCATAAGACCTTTTACCTCTGAAAGGAGCTAAAAATTTCCACTTGGCGACTCCACAATCCTAGCAGACCTTAAGACTCCGCTGGGGAGAACCCTTATCATTATAAAATCATTCAAACTCAGTCAGAGGACTGTGGGATTTAAAATTGTAAAAACAGATTGGTTAACCTCTCCAAGATTGTCATATCTAGTTGAACTTTTCTTGTTTTAGGTCTAAACAACATAGCATAGTGGCTTATAAAAATATTCACACTAGAGCCCACCCAGACCCTAACCCACCTGACATAGTTGATAATCCAGAAAGTATCCTTTGGAAGTCTCCTAAGGTTAAATTATTAACTATTTTCAGATCACCCTTGAGAGCTAATTCAGTCCCTGAAAATCTTTCAGCTCTGCAACAATCACAAATTGACTTAGTGAACCCATTTAGGACTAGGTCATTTGATGATATAATCCAGTTAGACTCTGAATCTTCACTTTCATCTCCTGAAACAAGTGAACATCCAGGTAGCAGGGAAACAACACCTCCTGATTTACATTTCCTTCACAATTTAGGTGTCTCTCATCCAAGATCATCTCAACAGTCTACTCCTGGTCCATCCACTTCTACTCACCCTACATCCATTGTTCAAACCACTTCACCTCAGCCCACTTTCCCTTCTGTAAATCCACCTCCACCTCTTGCCATGGCAACATGGTATGCTCCCTTGGTCCTTCCTGTACCATTAGCCAATCTTCCACAGGACTATCAGTCCAAAATTCCATTATATGATGCTAGTAATACTATAACAACATCTCAACATGTGGACAAGATGAATGACTACTTTGACAGAAACGAAATTGATGATGATTCTGTCAAGTTGAGACTATTTGCTCAAAGTTGGGGGGGAGAAGCAAGAAAACGGTTTAAAGGTTTAACCCCCCATAGTATTAACGATCTCCAAGCCTTCCATCAAACATTCTTAAACAAATGGGAAGTGAGAAAGAATCCTCTCCAAGTCCTTGCTGACTATAACAATCTCCATAGGAACCCTAGGGAAAGTGTACAATCTTATTGTACCAGATTTAACAGCGTCTATAATGCACTTTCCGCTGAACTAAAACCTCCTCAGGGCTCAACTTTAAACAAATTTCCTGAAGGGTTTGATCCAGACATGACATATTCACTTAGAGAAAGAGTTTTTGCGACCCTTGAAGATATGCAAAGAGGTGCTCTTTCTGTGGAAGTTAACCTTATGGAGAAGAGAGCGAGGATGAAAGCGGAAAAGAGAGTATCTTTTAGAGAGGAATCCACACCTTCTACTTCCAACTCAAAAATGGAGAGAATGATGGAAGAAATGATGAAAGAGATTAGCATAATTAAGAGAGCACAAGAAAATCAAAATCAAACTGCTCCTCAAAATAGGAACCAGAATCAGAATGTTAGAAGGAACCAACCTCCAAACAGACCCAGGGAAGATGATCAACAGATCACCCCTCCCTTTCATCAAAAATATGTAAGTGAGGTTGAAGAAACAGAAGAAATAACAGAGGGAGAGGATATCAACATGTTTGGGGAAGAGGATGATGACTTTGAGGTTCATTATGATAAAAAACAAGGTCTTTACACACCTTACGACGACAAAAGAGATGATAATGAAAATTATTATCAGGACATGGAAAATGTTGTCATAGAACCTCAAAGAGAATATGACCTTAGAAGCAAGACCAGTCAACAAGCCCCCAACACCAAAACCTCTGACAAATCCTCTCAAAGCAGCACCGCAGCCAAACCCAAAACAACCAAACAAAAAGACAAAACAGTGGCTGTTAATTCTGATAAGGATAAGGAGAAAAACACTCAAAATTCTGAAAAATAGAGTGAAGACATCAGCAGTACTAACACTTCAGCTAGTACTCCTTCTACAACAGTTGTGTCAAGTAAAACAAATCAACAAGCTGTAATTGTTGATAGAGTGACAGCTAATAAGGTTGAAATAAGTGCTTCAAAGAATCAAACCCCTTTCAGCCTTGAACAGGAAATCTTAAAGATCAAAATATCTGTTCCATTAACTGAGTTAGCTGCCCAACATGTATATAGGAACAAAATTTTGAAGGCTTTAAATATAGAGGAAAATGGAGATACAGTTAATCTTAGTGATGACCTACCAGAGTTGATTTTTGGCCCTAAGATTGAAGGGAAGTTTCAAGAAGGACCAGTTCCTCCCTTTTATGTGAGTTTGAACATTCATGACAAAATTCTACACAACGCTATGCATGATTACGGGGCTTCTCATAATTTAATGCCTAAAGTTGTGATGGAGAGCCTTGGTTTAGAAATTACCAGACCCTACAAAGACCTATACTCCTTTGACTCAAATAGAGTAAAATGTCTAGGATTGATCAAAGACCTCTGTGTTAACCTAGCCCAGATTCCAGCCAAATGTTTACTCATGGACATTGTCGTGGCTGATGTTCCCCCAAAGTATGGAATGTTATTATCAAGATCTTGGGGAGCTAAGTTACAGGGGACTATGCAGATGGACATGACATATGCGACCATCCCGGTTTTCAATCAGACCAGAAGACTTTACAGGGAGTCTCATATGCAATACACGGTTACAAGTCAAGACGGACCACGAAACTCTCCTATATATTCTGTCAATATAGGCCTTGATTCTTTTATCATGTTTAACAATGAAACTCCTAGTGAGCAAGTCACTTTAACAGAATTAAAGGCCGACAGGGAAGAAGAGTATAATAACGCAGAAGTGTCCAAACAGTTTGCCACATGTGAAAACATTAGTAAACAAAGCATAGGTCTTGATTTACCGGTTATGAGTCCATTTTTTTTAGGACTTAACAACCCAGAAAATACCCCTAACATTTCTGGCATCATCCCTCAATCTATTGAATAATTTGAGGAGTCAAAAAAAATTCAATTGGGTGCTGCTAATCATGAACAGTCAGAAGGCATCATAGTTAAAAAGGACGATCGCCAAACAGACGAAACCGAATACAGTCCTTTATGGAGTATGTATTTTGATGGGTCATGCACTAGAAATAATGCGGGTGCAGGGGTTTGGATCATTAACACTGAAAACAACCACACGGAATGCATCTCATGCAAATTAAACTTTCAGTGTTCCAACAACATAGTAGAGTATGAATCCCTTCTCTTAGGCTTGCATCTCTTGAAGAAATTAGGAGCCAGAAGAATTAATGTGTACGGGGATTCTGAGTTAATCATTAGGCAAGTCAATGGGGAGTATAATGCAAATCATCCCAGACTTAGAGCCTATCGAAATGATGTCATGGATCTGTTGACAACATTTGAGGAGTCAAACCTGAGTTTCATCCCAAGGAAAAAGAACATTATGGCCCACAATTTAGCTTTTGCGGCCGGGACATGTCTAACGCCATATAAGACTGGAGACAACACAACTTCGATAAAATTTAGACTGGCAGTGCCTGATAACGAAAAATATTGGCAAGTGTTTGACAATGACAAACAAATAGAAGACTTCATGCAATTCAGAAATGAGTTCGAACTGCACAGTTCAGATTCAGATTATGATACAGATTGCAGTGAAGAAAAATTTCTTGGTGAAGAAGAATCGTCTCCTCAACTTGCCAATATTAACCTATTGTCTAGCAAGATTAGGAACAAAACAGAATTAAGTGCAGAGTTAGAAACGGAAGAATTACAAACTCTGCATTCTAAAGATGAAAATTTGCCGAGTGGTCTAATGCCTTTAGAGGAGTTGTTCGATTTTAACGATGTGGCCAATAAACCAAAACTGGAACCTGTAGAGACTAAAGTAGAGGAGTGCAATATAGGCAGTGAGGAAAAACCGAAAATGATCAAACTGTCCAAAACTTTGCCAGCTCACATTAAACTCAAATACATAGAGCTGTTCAAAGAATTTTCTGATGTTTTTGCATGGAGTTACGAATATCTTAAATCCTATGACACTGAAATAATACAGCACAAAATCCCTCTTAAAGAAAACCAAAAACCATTTAAACAGAAACTGCGCAGAATAAACCCTGTCCAGTTGCCATTGGTTAAGAAGGAAATCATGAAGATGCACGATGCTGGCATTATTGTCCCTATTAGATATTTTGAGTGGGTATCTAATCTGGTGTCCGTTAGGAAGAAGACTGGAGAAATCAGGCTTTGTATAGACTTTAGAGACTTAAACAAAGCTTCGTTAAAGGATAACTACCCTTTACCAAAAATGGATCACATTTTACAAAGGGTGGTGGGGTCTAAGAGGATTTCGTTGCTTGATGGCTATTCAGGGTATAATCAGATTTTAGTTCACCCTGCTGATCAATTAAAGACAGCTTTCACTACTCCATGAGGCACTTTCATGTATGTGAAGATGCCTTTTGGTATAATGAACGCTGGAGCAACCTTTCAGAGAGCCATGGACATAGCATTCTCGGAAGAATTGGGCTTCTTCATCATTATCTATCTAGATGATGTCACTGTGTTTTCAAAAACAGATGAAGAACATTTAGAACATTTGAGAAAAGTTTTCGAGAAGTGCAAAGGTTTGGAATATCTTTAAACCCTAAGAAGACACTATTTGGTCTCCAAGAAGGTAAGCTTCTTGGACACATTATTTCAGAAGAGGGTATAAAGATAGATCCAAAGAGGATTGAGGCTATATTGCAAATCTCTCACCCTCGAAATATCAAAGAGTTGCAGTCTTTCATTGGAAAGATTAACTTTTTGAGAAGGTTCATCCCTAACTTGGCAGAGCTCCTTAGAAATATCACAAACATGTTGAAGAAGGAGCAAGGGATAAAATGGACCTTGGAAGCAAAGACATCCTTTGAGCGGGTGAAACAAGCATTAACCAAAACACCGGTTCTCATAAGCCCTGATTTTTCAAAATATTTTTATATCTTCTCGTTTGCATCAGAACATACCATTGCTGCTGTCCTTTTACAGAAAAATTCACAAGGACAAGAGCAGCCTATTGCATTCTTTAGCAAGGCATTGAGGGATTCCCCTTTGAAGTATAATATTATGGAAAAGCAAGCTTTTGCTTTGGTTAAAGCATTGAAAGACTTCAGAGTATACATCCTTCACTCACACATCATTGCCTTTGTCCCTAATTCGGTTGTTAAAGACATTCTAACACAGGACCCAGATGGTAAGAGAGGTAAGTGGATTGTTGTTATTCTCGAATATGATTTAGAGATAAACCCACTAAACTCATCAAAGGCCAAGGTCTAGCTAGATTAATGGCTGAATCCAATTTTGAAGTTCTTGATATTAATATGATTAATGCTTTGGACAGTCAAGAAGAATTCTCAACTCCCATTATTGAAAACCATTTTATGAATTCTCCTTGGTATGCTGATATCGTTTATGTTTTGCTTAATTTAAATACACCTCTTGGTTTATCGAAAACAAAGGCAAGGTTCTTAAAACTAAAAGCAGTAAACTATTGCATTGTAGATAGGTGTCTTTATTGGAAAAATGCTAGTGGTATATTGCTTAAATGTTTGTCTGAGTTTGATGCAGAGAAGGTTAAGCAGGAATTTCATGAAGGAGAGTTTGGAGGCCATTTTTACTGGAATTCAACAGCCAACAAAATCGTGAGGGCTGGTTTCTATTGGCCCACCCTTTTTCCTGATGTCCACAAAATGACAACTACTTGCCATAAATGCCAATTGTTTGAGGGCAAGAGAAAATTATTACCCCTTCCTCTGCATCCAATCACTGTTGAAGCTCCTTTTCAGCAGTGGGGACTTGACTTCATAGGTGAAATCCATCCCTCATCTTCTGCCCAGCATAGATGGATCCTTACTGCCACAGACTATTTCACTAAATGGATAGAAGCCATTCCTTGTAGGCAAGCCAATGATTCAGTTATTATAAAGTTCATAGAAACCAATATCCTCTCCAGATTTGGCTGTCCTACCAAGATCATCACAGATAATGCAACAACGTTTGGATCAAAGAAAATGGTTGACTTCTGTCATAAATACCAGATAACACTAGGGCATTCCACAGCCTATTACCCTCAAGGTAATGGACTTGCAGAATCTTCCAATAAAAGCTTAGTGAACATAATCAAGAAACTGTTGGAGGACAATAAAAAGTCTTGGCACACAAAGCTAGTCCATGCAATTTGGGCTGACAGATTAACTTTGAAGAAATCTATTGGGATGTCACCTTTTCAACTTGTATATGGTACAGATGCAATCTTTCCTAATAGCCTTGGTGTACCAGTTATGAAGTTTATCCAAGAATTGCAGACTGAAGATAATGACATGATTAGAAGAATAAATCAAACCATTCATCTTCAGCAAATCAGAGAGGAAGTGTACAACAAAACATTGCAGAAACAGGACAGCATTAAGAAGCTTTTTGACAGAAGAACAAAGGCCAGCAATTTCAAGATTGGGGACAAAGTTTTAAAGTGGGATTCAAAGAGAGAAGATAAGGGAAAGCATGGTAAATTTTACAATCTATGGCTTGGCCCTTACTCTATTCATTCAGTTGCTGGAAACAATGCATTCTTCTTACAAGAGCTGAATGGAACATAATTGTTTGGGGGTCCTGTCAATGGCAGGATGCTCAAGCATTACTTCTCTTGATTCATGATATGTTTTTAAGCCTTATTTTTTCTTTTTTCCATTGTAAACATTTCATCCATCATTGCATTCAAAGTTATGAAAAATCAAAAAATACAAAAACAAAGAAAGAAAGAAAAGAGGGCAGAAATGAAAAACAAGAAAGGCACAGCCCCATGCCAAAAAGAGAAATAAATATGAAAGTGTGTAAGCTTAAATGCCACTCCTACAAAACACACTTCTAGTTAGTCAAACTGTTTAATCTTGACTAATTAGCTTTCAATTTTCTGCTGATAGGGTAGTGAATTTGATTTTCCAAACCGTTTAATATTGGCTTATTAGTAGATAGATTAGGATAGAAATTAAGGTTCAAACAAACTCAAAATCTGAACTAAAGTTTCCAAAGAGAGATGACTCAAACTGTTTTATTTTTCTGAGTCATAAAAGAGAAAACTGGTTCTAATTTGCCCAAAATCTGAATCAGATATCAAGAAAGAGACAGCTCAAAACAAAATTAAAAATAGAGCTGTAAAGAAAAAGAAGGCCATAATGAGAAACTTTCAGATCTTAAGCCTTCCATTTTTGATTTAATTTTCTGCAAATAATAATCTATGTGCAGCTTGTTTTTATGCCATAGATCATAGCAAGTCGAACAGCTCAATCTTGACTTGACTATTTTTAAATTTCTGTTGTAGAATTTAGAGAATGAAAGTTTGTTGGACTGTTTAATCCCAACAGACAGTAGACTAGGTAGAAAAATATCTGAGCTCAACTGTTTAATCTGAGTTCAGGGAGAAATAAGGAGTAGAAGTAGATTAGATTTCCTGCTTTCAAAAGAATAAAATGTTGTGAATAGAGTTTGCCAATCCAAGTGCACTCCGATGAAGAAAAAATGCTAGATCTGTAGGATTGGGTAGGTAGCAAGCTTGTTGATAAAGGTCCATTGTTTTCATGGCTGCCAAATATGTTTTTAGAGAAGATCATTCAATCACAGAAGGACAACCCAATGGATGAGGCAACTAATCAGCCTCCCAGAAATCAAGTCTGAATTCTTGATGCCTTCAAGAAGGCACCATCCCCAAGTGGAGCCACTGTTAGCCACCTATAATATTTTGTTATACCAAAAGGTGGCTAAGATATTTTTTGAGCCTCCAAGGAACAAATTTTATAACTAAAAATTCTTGGCTCTTGAAGACTCCTTGTAGGCCTCATGCCTCTGTCCAAAATCTTCATCACTTTCCCTATTAATTTTGCTGATTTCCTGTAAGAAACTGCTGAAGAAACCATCATTTTTCCCCTTTCTCCCACTCATAACTAACCTTCATTTACTCCCCCTTTTCTCCATATTATTTCCCTACTTTTCATAAGTTTCTCCTTCCATTCATAAAAATCCTCCTGACATGGTTTAAAACTTCTTTTTGAGCTGTGTCGGAACCCCCAAATCCATTTAAAACCTTGAAATTTTTCATAAAAAACAAAGTTTCATTGCTATGGACCTAAGCCCCTTGGGCTAAGCCCTAAACCACTTCCCCACCATACACTTTGGGTCTGGAACCACTTGCTAATACGTTAAGGTGCTAATCGCATCGGAAAAAATCAAAGACGCAAGTCTTTGCCATACTCCAAAAGTTCCGATTGCGATTAGCCTTGCTGCTTAAGACCCCCGATCATATTATTTTCATATAACCCTGAGCCCGCCCTCGGCGCTTAAACCTTGTGAATATTTGATTTCCGACCCATTTTTCCTTTGTAAATTACAAAAACCCTCTTTTCCAAAGTTTTGATTTAATGAGCCAAATTCACATGTTAAAAATAAAATGGTTAGATCAAAAAGACTGATCGCGCAATCGCAATCGGGGAAATTTCAATGGATTGATCGGAAAGACCATGCCCGCAGTTCCGATTGCGATTAGGCCCTTATTATATATAAAGCCCCGAGCCTATCAATTTTCATACATCTAAAGGCCCCGCAGTCGGGCGCCTATCCGCTTTATATATATGTTTTTCCACCCCGATCCATAAAAACCTTTGTTTATTTCAAAAGTTCGGGTTTTATATAAAATACAAGGGTTTCTCCCCGATTCCATTCTCCACTGTTGATCTAGTCCTTTGATCCAACGGCCTGCGCTTAATCGCATCACAAACTTTCAATCGCATGCGTTTTTGTCGCTCCCTCGATTGCCGATCCCCGATTCAATCCCGACCGTTGATCTAATCCTTGATCCAAAGGTCCGCGTAAAATCGCATCGCAATGTTTCACCCCCTTGCGATTACCTCCGATTCATTCCCCGCCGTCGATCTGGTCCTCAGATCAACAGCCAGTGCTCAATCGCAAAGGGCTCAATCGCAAAGTTTCAATCGCATGTTGTTTTGTGACCTCCCCGATTGCGATCCTCCGATTAAATCTGGGCCGTCCATTTCTCGCCTATCCAACGGTCCTTATTCCCTCCGATCTCAAGTCTTACCACAATTTAAAAACCCATTGATTCGTTTTCCACCGTCGATCTGATCTGCAGATCAACGGCCAGCGCTTAATCGCGCTATAATTTTCAATCGCATCCCCTTTTCTGCCACCCTCGATTGAGACCCTCTGATTAGATCTGGACCGTCCACGTGTCCAGATCGGACGGTCCAAAACTGCTCCTCCTTATTCTTCTTCCGCTATCCTTTTTTCCTTTCTATGCAGATCTCCACCGTTGGTTGCCTTCATCTGACGGCTACGCTCCTCTCCTGCCTTCTGAAGCAGTCTAACCCATTTCGTAGGATTTCTTAATTGTTTTTTTTGTTTTATGCAGGGTTTTCAATGGTTTTCCGTTGTATCACGAAGAAAAGCTGAGGGTTGGGAAAGACGTTTCCTGTGCCTTCGAAGCTACTAAAAGGAACCATTCACACGGTTGGATTCAATGATTTGTCAATGTTTCATGAGCATTGATGCCGAAAAGCCCAGCGCGGCTCTGCACATCGACAAGACACTGTTTTATTCGAAAGAGCAGTTAAAGAGTATCAGTTTTGAGAATAAAGCACAGCAGAAGAAGATTGAAGACAGTATTACGGGGATTACGGCTAAGATAGTTATCAAAAGCCTAATCCCCGACTCAAAACACAGTTTAAAGAAAACCTAAAGTGTTTTATCAGACAGAAGGCCTCCACCGCCACAACTTGAGGCAAATTGATTCCTCAACTACCAAAGAGCCACCTGTCGCCTCAAACCATTCATAACAGAGGCCGAAGTTATTGCTTGAAGAAATATCTGCCTCCATCATTGCCAAGAAGTTATTTCTGCAAGGAGACCAATGAATAAATATCTGCAGAGTTACTCCAAAACATACACAGAGCCTCAAAGTCAAACAAATCTTCCACCGAGCTTTGATATTTATTATGAAACAGTTAATGTAGTGATCCACCTGTAAATTCTTCCCTCGAGCCTCTCAAAGGGCCGAGAAGTCTTCACTCTGCGTTAATTGTCCTTGAGATATTTTGTTAAAATCTCACCTCCTCATCTTCCTATAAGTACTTCTACAGAAGATGAGAAATTGTTGGTTGCAGAACTTTGAAATACACTTGAGCTCGAGACTTCTATTTGTACATAGTGTTCACTGGCCCTTGAAGCTCTGTTTGTTCTAGAGTAGTTAGGTTGAATAGTGAAGATGATTTTTGAACTGAAACATTGGACTTGAAGATTGTAACTGGTTTGAAATCAATATAAAAGCTGTTTCTTGGGATCCTGGTCTTTATCACTGGTGAAGTGCTTCTTTCTTTGTTAATCGTTCTCCTTCTATGTATGCCATATTGTTCATTTTCCCTCTGTAAAGAACAGTTTAAACAGGGTTAGGATTTTCTGTATAGCAGTAACCTTCTCTGGATGAGAAATCTTTATCTTAATGTTTTCTTCAGATTTGTTTATTTAAGAATGATTCAATACAGTTTAAACAGTTAGGAATGTTGGCGTTCCCTCGTCCTTCTATTTGCTCAAACATTGTTCTCGAATGTATTTTCCATTATTTGCTATTAAAGTTAGACTAGAGAAGATATGGTTTGCCCTGATTCCTAGATTCTTTTCTCCAAAGGCAGATTCTGAAAGTTTCCCTTGGTGTTGACTGAAAGCAGACTAGGTTTAAAAGTACTTTATCTGATCTTAAGTTACACTTTGTTTTTCTTATGTGTTTTCATACTTTCTGAAGGTAATTATGTGGATTACTGGATTGTTTTTCAATTAAGCTGCTTTAATAAGAACTTGCCCAAGAAGTCTATGGTTAGCCCTGTCCTTGGTTGGTTTTAAAAACAGTTACTTAAGTGGATTTTCTTGTTTGGACTGACTATAAATCCTCTGAGAAATTATTATTAGTTTCCGCCCCTCCAACATTTTAATGTTTCTATTTCATCATTTTAATCTCAATAATCTTGTGGTATAGATGACTTGCCCTTGGATCACACTTGATTTTGTTGTTCAATTAAAGCCGTTCATTTGTATCATCCAAGAATTGTTCATTTATGTAATGTATTGGAGGTTTCCCCCTCGAAGTGGCTCATTTCTAAGGCGTTGATATCTCTTTTCCTTCCAGCCACACAACACATATTGCAAATAAATCGTAGCTGATTCTAAAATGGCCCCTGAAAATAATTCAACACCCATTAAGCCTTTAGAAAACTCTACTATGACTGATGAAGACGATGAATGTCAACATGACATATCAAAAATACATGAGCAAGTGCAACAAATTTTGCTCTCGCAATGGGCAACAAAAAATGACATGGAATCTAAGATGGATGGTTTGAAGAATGGCATGGAATCTAAGATAGATGGCATGGAAGCTAACATGGAATCTAAAATGGAAACACAGAACATCCAGAAACGCGTACATGGAAGGTTTGACAAAGTTGATACAAGAAAGGTTTCCTAATGGTGAAAAGATAGTAGAAGAACCTCATGATGAGAACAAAATAAATGTTAATTATGATTTCATAAACTTTAATGTTGGCGGGAAGAACCACCATATTCCAAAGATGGATATGAGGAAGTTTGATGGAAAGGATCCTGTAACATGGATACTACAGATGGAGCAATATTTTGATCTCCATAATGTGCAAAACACACAAAAGGTACGCATTGCAATTTTACATTTAGAACAAAATACATTTGTATGGTATCGATGGCTTTGCTCCCGTAAAAAAATTGTCACTTGGTCAATTTTTATGGAGGAAATGATAGCACATTATGATGATACAAAGAGCAACACCTTCTTTAGCCAATTGATAAATCTCAAACAAAAGGGTTTAATGGGGGAGCACATTGAGGACTTCCAAAAATTGAATATAAGGGTAACTAATATTCTAGAGGAACACAGGATTGATCTCTTCATAGGTAATTTAAAGGATAACATCCAACATGAAGTTCACATTTTGGAACCTGATTCATTGGAGAAGGCATTCAGGTTGGCAAGAAAAATTGAATGTAAAATTATGGCGACAAGGAAGCCTACCACTCACTTCTATAAAGAGGGAAGTGTTGCTACTCTTAGATTTCCACAACCTACAAGGTTGACACCACAACAATTGGAAGAAAAAAGAGCAAAAGGGCTTTGCTACAGTTGTGATAGCAAATACACTAAAGGTCATAAGTGTGCTGAGAAGAAATTATTTTACATACATTGTGAAGAGGAAGAAGAAAATGAACAAGAATCTTCAAAAGAAGAGGATATACACCAGGAACCAACCCTAGAAGAGGAAGAGATGAGTCCGACCATATCGTGTAATGCATTGGCAGGAATTACCACTCCTCAAACTCTCAAGATAGAAGGACATATCAAGAAGAAAAAGGTAATAGTGTTGACTGATTCAGGTAGTACCCATAATTTTATTCATTGTAAGGTAGCCAAGGAATTGAATTGTTTCCTATACCCAGCACCAAAATGTCAAGTGATGGTTGCAAATGGAGAAACTATAAATTGCTCTGGAAAATGCCATAATATCAAGCTAACCATGGGGGAATATGTATTGAATAGTCCAATGCTTTCCATTCTTATGGGAGGTGCTGATGTTGTACTAGGAGTATAATGGTTACAATATTTGGGGATGGTAGCTTTTAATTTTCAAGAACTTTTATTGAAATTTTCTTAGAAGGAAAGGAATTCAAATTACGGGGTATTGTAGGAAAGCTGGGAAAGATAATACGCTCTAATGTCATGAAAAAGCTTTTAAAGAAAGAACAACAAGGCATAATTGCACAATTATGCTCACTATAAGTTCCAACATCAAAATCATCTATTTCTGTAGATCTCCAAAAAGTCTTGGACAATCATTCCAAGGTTTTTGAAACTCCAAAAGGAATCCCACCTATTCGTGATCATGATCATGCTATTCATTTGATTCCAGGAAGTGTTCCTCCAAACATCAGGCCTTATAAATATCCTTATGTCCAAAAGAGAAAAATTGAACGTATGATTGCAGAAATGTTAGAGGTGGGTATAATTCAACCTACTCAAAGTTCTTTCTCTGCTCTTATAGTATTGGTACACAAGAGGATGGATCATGACGCATGTGTCCAGATTATAGGGAGCTCAATAAGCTCACCATTAAAGATAAATTTCCCATTCCTGTGATTGATGAATTATTGGATGAATTACATGGAGAAATTTATTTTACCAAATTGGATCTTTGTTTAGGGTATCATCAAATTAGAATGAAGACTGAAGATATTCTGAAAACAACATTTCAAACTCATGAGGGTCATTATGAAATTTTGGTCATGCCTTTTGGCCTTACCAATGCACCTTCTACATTTCAAGGGTTGATGAATTCCATTTTCAAACCCTTCCTTAGAAAATTTGTGCTAGTATTTTTTGACGATATACTAATCTACAGCAGGTCTTGGAAGGATCATGTTCAACATGTTGACAGGGTGCTCAAACTATTGTAGGAGAAACAATTATATGCAAAAACATCCAAATGTTTCTTTGGAGTACAAGAGGTGGAATATCTAGGTCATATTGTATCTCACGAGGGTGTTAAGGTAGACCCTAACAAAATTAAAGCCATTAAGGAATGTAAAGTCCCAACAACCATAAAGTAGTTGCGAGGATTTCTTGGGTTAACAGGGTATTATCGAAAAGTTTGTTAAGAATTATGGGAGAATAACAACACCTATAACAACATTATGGAAGAAAGATGCATTTTCATGGAATCCTGAAGCAACTAAGGCCTTTGAACATCTTAAAGAGGCAATGTGACTAGCACCAGTCTTAGCTACACCAGACTTCACAAAAACCTTTATTATGGAATGTGATGTCTCAGGAAATGGAATTGGTGTTGTTTTAATGCAAGAAGGAAGAACCATTGCTTTTGAAAGTCGTCCAATCAAAGAAAAGTATTTACAGAAACCTATTTATGAGAAGGAAATGATAGCAATACTGCATGCACTAAAGAAATGGATAACTTACCTAATGGGAAGACACTTCAAGGTAAAAATTGATCATGATAGTCTTAAACACTTTTTGGAACAAAGACTATCTTCAGAAGAGCAACAAAAATGGGTCACAAAGATGTTGGGTTATGACTTTGAAATAATATACAAAAAAGGGAAGTTAAATGTTGTTGCAGATGCACTCTCAAGAAAGAATGAAGAGGTGGAAGCATTGCTTTTTGCCATTTCTATTATCCAACCAGATTGGATAACTGAAGCAAGAGATGAATGGAAGAAGGGCGAATAAGTGTGGACACTCATTCAAAAGTTGCAGCAAGATCCTAGTACATCTGATACATTTGGTTGGAAAAATGATTCCTTATGGTACAAAGATCGCTTATATCTTCGTAAGAATTCCCAATTAAAAAAAAAGTTTCTTTTGGAATTACACACTTCTCCTTTAGGAGGACACTCAGGATTTTTAAAAACTTACCATAGGGTGAAGAAAGATTTTTTTTGGAAAGGCCTTAAATCTGATATTAAAAATTTTGTGGCGGAATGTTTGGTTTTCCAGCAGAATAAATTTGAGACAATTAAGACCCCGACGACAACCTTTATCCATTCCAATTCAACGTTGGGAGGAGATTTCAATGGATTTTATCACTGGTTTACCTAAGTCCGAAGGAAAGAGTGTCATCATGGTGGTAGTTGATAGACTTACCAAGTATGCACACTTTTGTGCATTATCTCATCCATTTAAAGCAAGCACAGTTGCTACTACATTTATGGACAAAATTCAAAAGCTACATGGAAGCCCAAGGGTCATTGTGAGCGACAGAGATCCCATTTTTACTGGAAATTTTTGGACGGAGTTATTTTCTTGTTTGGGTACTCAATTAGCTCATAGCTCATCTTATCATCCTCAATCTGATGGTCAAATTGAGATAGTAAATAAATTCTTGGAAGGATATCTTCATTGTTTTGTATTTGATAAACAAACACAATGGGTCAAGTGGTTACCTCTCGCTGAATGGTGGTATAACACTTCCTTCCATACTGCAGCAAAAATGACCCCATTTATGGCACTTTATGGATATCATCCACAATCCATCACATCATCTTTAAGGGAAAATTTGAAGGTTCAAGCAGTGGAAGATCACATCGAGCATCAGCAAGAAGTTCTCCAACTCTTAAAGGATAACCTGAATCTGGCACAAAATCGAATGAAACAACAGGCAGATCAACATCGTAGCGAGAGAAGTTTTGATGTAGGAGATTGGGTATTTTTACGGCTACAACCATACAAACAAATGTCCCTCAAGCAAGCAAAGAAGGATAATAAATTATCGCTAAAGTACTATGGTCCTTACAAGGTGTTGCAAAAGATTGGTACTATGGCATACAAATTGGAGCTTCCTGCTTCTTCGCGAGTACATCCAGTTTTCCATGTTTCGTGCTTAAAGAAGGTTATAGGTGAAAATCTTCCAGTCAAACAATATTGCCAGAACTTGATGAGGAAGGAAAAATCATATTGGAACCGGAAGCGGTCACGGAAACAAGAACTCGACAACTACGGAATCGATCAATTTCAGAGTATCTCATCAAGTGGAAGAACTTACCCACCGAAGATTCTACATGGGAGGATGAGAATTTTATACAGAAGCACCCAAAGCTACTCAAGTGTTGAGGACAACACTTTTTTGAAGGAGAGGGGCATGTTAGGTCCCTATATTACTAGTATAGTCCCTTATTGTTGTTAGTGTAACCCCCTTATTGTTATTATTGTACCCTTTTAACCCCCATATTGTTATTATTGTGCCCTTAAATTATTATTGTTAGGTCGGCTAGGATTACATTGTGGCCCCATGGACTCCTATATATATAAAGGAGGTTTTTTAATTTGAATCATCTAAGAATTTTTCATTCATGTAATGTATTGGAGGTTTCCCCCTCGAAGTGGCTTATTTATAAGGCGTTGATATCTCTTTTCTTCTCTTTTTGGAGCTGATTTCACAACACATGGTATTTACCACCCATGATATTTACCCACCCATGGTATTGTAAGTGGCATCTACCCATGGTAGTCATTCACCCATGGTATTTACCTACCCATGGAATTTACCCGTGGCATTGAAACTAAAAAAAGACTATATGTAATAAGTCACATTTTGTAAAAGGATATATTGTTCACCACAATGTAGCCTTTACAATTATTCTCTATTTTAATAAAAAAAAAATCTTTGTGGTTTTGTATACTCCGTGTTCTCCTCTTTTCTCCCCCCCAAGATCCGAATCAAACAACTCTAGGTATAAGATCAATGGTAAAACCATTATCCCTCCTTGGAGGGAGTCTTGGTATTTCCTATGGAAAAACATCCTTATACTATTATAATATAGGATATTATTTTACTGATGGTTGTTGTTTACCATCATAAAGATTTTATACTTGGACAATGAATAATTAACACCCTTTTCTAGCATACTTTTTCATTGGTATTGTGGAAATTTTTATATCAGAAATATTCCTTGGAATTACTTAGGAGTTTGCAAATTTCTAAACAGTTTAATATTAATTTATGTGACTTTGACCATTCCGTACCTATAAGAACATTGTTGAGGTATAAAAGGTGTCTTTTTAACTCCTATTTATCTCACATTAATTATCAATCTAGGAATGAATTTTTATCTCAAGAGTGTACTCTGTCTGAGGCTACAATTCAATCTAAGAATAATGCTATGAAAGATGTAGTACAATGTTATAAATACAAGATTAAATAGATGCTTGAAAAATAAATCTAATTACAATAACATGAACTCAAATGCTCTTAAAATCTATCTATTCACTCAAAAACCATCAATCGAGGATACAGTAGCAATAACTCATTCCTCTAGAAATTGATGCAATTGAAATCAAACTGAAACAAGACAATCAATCTGGGAACGTGGAAGCAATAACCAATATTCTCTACAGTTGACAGTCCTGCATTAAAGCAATTAAGGAGAAATAACAATTGAACTAAAGCTACTATTGAAAGTAAAATAAGAAAGCTCTTCGAAAGCAAAATCTTTGCAATATGTTAACTAATGAATTGGAAATGAACAACACAATAAAATCAAACAACAATGTAAATGAATAACCAACTAAAACTAGAAGAATCGAACAACAAATATTAACTAATGAATCTGAACAGCATATCTTTAACTTAATGAAATTAAACAACAATTCTATTAAACACCAAAACCTTGTCGACAAAAAACGGTCTTAAATAATAATCGACATGAACATCAATCCAATAGAACAAAAATTAATTGGAATAGGACATCTAATGCTGAACAAAAATGCTCTGTAAGGTTTAACAAGATGATTAATATAGGAAATTAAGTCCTTACTGAAACAGAATAGCAATGCGATTCATTAACATAACGAAATCAATCTATAATTCAACGGAAAACTAATTAACTTTCAAATGTAATGAGAACAACCACAAACTATCACACGACAATAATTGAAAGGTAATGATACAACCAACAGATCGATCCACCAGGGCCGGGCCCTCAACCACCGGTGAAATGCCACTGGGATTTAGTCTAGTGTTATGAAATTAAACGGCAACGAACTCTTGTATTAATCAGGCATGAATAATGTTTACAAACAGTTTGTACTCTCTTAACAAGAGTCGATGCACGATTCTGAAAATTACAACAAGGAAAGTCTCTCCATATCTCATCCATTCAATACATAATACATGCTCTCCTTTTATAATGAGAAAGATGAGAAATTAAATAGTAAATATGATCTCTCATAACAATATTGGATTGTTCCCAACAACTTGATCAACCAGAAAATATATTTCCAACAATCTTTCAACAATAGCAAGTCGAATTTGGATTTGCAACTGAGATAATTTGGAGGACGGCCGCAACAGTAAATCTGAGAAAATCGTGCTCAAAGAACCTTGCGTTTCTCTCAATACAGGCCGAATTTGGGCAAACCGTTATTTGCTAAAGTTAATTTGGTCTGTTCTGGACAAAACCTATGTTCTGGATTTTCCAGATTCTTCTCCATTTGCCTAGAATCTCAACCGCAAAACTGTCACTTCTTATTCCAACGAATTTTTGAGTTGGAATATTTGATGATGATCTGGAGATCAAATCTACAATCTGGAAAATATCTTGGAGGCTAAAATGGTGAGTGATGTTACAATAAATCAGAAATTTATGCTATTTTACTTCAAATGTTACCTCCGAAAAATGTGGAATGACGTGTACGGACTGGCCTTTGTTGAAGCTGATGTAGGTTGAGCGGATAGTGAAAGTGAAGCAAAAGGTGGAAGCCATGCAAGCACATCATGTCTGAAGAATTATGCATGTTCGAAAGTTGCACAGGCATTTTCTATTAGTTGCAATAATGTGGTCGTGCTGTGAATAGAATTTCCCCCGCCTGTAAACAAATCACGATTCTGCATGCAATTTTCTTGAATCCATAGTGTTAATTTTGAAGAGCAACAAATAAGATGTATGCCAAAAGTTCAATCAAAAAAAATTCTGTAGAAATGTAGTATCAATATTGTGGCAAATCAACAAATAGAAGAGCAGCGTACTGCACAACAATTGTACAACATGGAAAGGCATACATACTTATGATATGATCAAAAAATTATCGCATTACTGAAATCAATGCATATTTTGAAATCGTGAGTAGATATGGAAATGTTTATGTAAAGATTCGAAAATAAGGGAAAATGACAGCTGATGTGAAAAAAATACGTATGCGGTCATTATCCACATAAACCATTATGATCGATTTATAAATTAATTTCATGCATAAGCGGTTTCGAACAAAGGATTTAGGAGCATACTCTCATTTGATATTAGATAAAGATATAAGAAAAGGGTTTATCATTACTATTGATTTGTGAAAAATATGACTCCAATACCATCAACAGAGCTCTATTGCCCACAGGTGTCTATAACCTTGACAAAGTTGCTTTCTCACCCTTGGAACCATTATCCTTTATTTATGCTTAGGGAAGTGCTGTGTGATGTCATGATTGAGGCCACTGTGCTGGCTTGGGAACCAGATGAATCACAATGCCATTCACCAAGAAGGAGTGAAAGGTGGGCATGCCAGCTCATGATGTGACCTCCTGTTCCAAGGACTCTTTATTTTTCTGAGTTGTCCATTGGATCATATCCTTGGTGTGGTGGCCATAATGGGAATGCCACTTCACTGCTCCCTTATGATCATGGTAGGCTGGCTCTTGATGAGACCCCCTATCCTCCATCTGCCATATCATAGAATTGTTAGTAATCATATAGGGATTTTTCTTTTCTTTTCTTTTACATATAACACTTACCTATTTATATATAAAGGGTGGCTCAACATTCCTTAAGAGTAGGGATGGTGGAAGAAGTCTGAACATCTCAATAGAGAAAATATGCCCTTATTCTTATTTAATAAAAATAAAAAAGATTTATGAGAATGTAGGGAAGAACCAACATGATAAAGATAATCGATCATATTAGTTTTAGTGAAAATAAAGACAGCAAAGTGATATAGATGGTTGTGTCCTTTCTTTTTTCTTATCACTACAAATTTTTTTCTTAAAATGACAATTTCTCTTGATTTTCTGATTCCAGTAATCTCTAATTTGTGTATCCTTGCATAAATTGTGTGTTTGTCTTTAAAAGAGTCATGAAGAATTCACAAAAGTCCTCAAAAATTTGTTCACAAACAAGAAAAATGCACTAAAAAAGTGTTGTTCCTTTGGAAAGGAACAACAAAAACAATCTGCGAAAATGTTGTTCCTTTCGAAAGGAACAACAAAAACATGCAGCAAAAGTGTTGTTCCTTCTGAAAGGACCAGCAAAACTGTTGTTCCTTCTTAAAGGAACAACAAAACTAATCATCAGAAATGTTGTTCCTTCTAAAAGTAACAACAAAAATAAATACACAAACGCACTGATTCTTAATAGGAATGGTTGTTGTTCCTTAAGAGGAACAACATGAAAAATAAAGGCACAAAAAAAGGTAGGGAACAACAAAGAAAATGCACGCAGAAATTGATGTAGGGAACAACAAAGGGAAAAAAAATAGAGGAAAGAACAAAGCTAATGTGTAATCCATTTTCAAGAAAATCCAATCAAATAGAAAGGAAAATTTATGTACAGGTTTCAAGAAAAAGTAATTTTTTACAGAATTGGTGCTACCGAAGAATTGCCTTCTGCAATTGAAACTTGCATGGTGGGGTCCTTATTGTTCAAATGCCACTGGAGTGAAAACTGCAATTTGAAGGGATCAACACCTGAAACATAAAAACATAAAAGAAATCAGAAAAGAAACAACACTTTATTAAGTTACAACAGCTATGATGTTATTTCCTAAGGGAATATCAATATGTTAATGGAAAAAAATGATCTTTTTGAAAAATGTTTTGGCAGTAGTGACATGAATCTTGAAATGGAAACCAATTCTTCATTTCTTCTTGTTATGAATCTGTTAGGTAATGAACTGGATGAAATACCCTTGTTTCACTAAAATTTCTTTCAAGAATTGCTCGTCCATAAATTGACCTTCTTTGTTCTGCTAAGACCTGCAAAAAAACAAGTGTCTACCTGCAATAAAACATTAAATCATGGAGAAAGAGAGGTTTACGGGCTCCCATAATCCAAGAATTATGCAAAAAACTAACAAGTAGTTACTCTATATAACAAATCCATGGACAAAGTAAAATTAATTTATTACCTGCGGGAGAGCAGTGACCAATCATGCTAACCTGCAGTGTTTCAATCATAAATTTGTTTTTCGTCTGATTTGAGTGATTCCAAAGCCAAATGAGAGCTAATTCAAAGGTTTATATCCAATAGAAATAGGTTTTAAAAATTCAATGCTATGATATGTCAAATTTTCTTAGAACAACCTGCATAATAGAGTCATTTTCGATTTTCCAGCTTAGACCAACAATTCATATTTCAAGCATAAAGTTTTCGTTTAATGGCGGATTGAACCGATTAAAATTGAAGATTAAATTATATTAATTTATTTATCTCCAATAGAAACATTTTTTGAATACAAGAAGAATTGATGGGTCAAATACGCTAGTGAACAGTCGAGAAAACAAAGTTTCAAGAGTGCTGATTTATGATAGGCAGTCAGTATTTTGGTCATAAATTCCTCATACGATATCGAAATTCAGTGATTCAAATTGATTTGTAAAATATATTCATAGAATAATCTACCATAGAAACTGGTTTTAAAAATATATTCATTTAGGTCTCCAAAAACTGATTGTCCCAACTCTGTTCTTGAGCTTCCTACTAGACACCCTGTCAATGTTTTGGTTCTAAATTTTTCGTTTCAAATCCAAATGGAGTGATTAAAATTGGGTTGGAAAGTATAAATCAAGGGATACTTAGGATAGAAACAATTTTTAAAAATATTCAATTTTGGTCCCTCAAAACATGACTGTCCCAACTTTGTTTTCAAAAATTTCATCAAGCCCGCAAGCCAAAAAAATGATATTCAAACAATTTTTCCATATTGATGATAAAAGTGAATATAAGTGTTTTTAGAATTTTTATTTACAATATAATTCATCTACATACACAATTAAATCATAATATTTATCATCAATGTTGATTTCCACATCGTGTTGCAAAAAAAAAAACTATTTTTACAAAAATAAAAAAAGACGTGTTTGTTTTATTTCCTTACTTATTTTATTTTCTCCACTATCCTACTCTTCTTTGAGAATCGAATATGTTTATGTATAAGAATATTTCCAATGGAACCATTTTAGAAATAAGGCCTCTAGTATGTACATACCCAAATTTGAAATATGCATGTTGATAAATAGTAGGGTATGAGAAGCCAAGTTCCATTCTTGTAAAAAAAATTGGGCGAGAATTCTCAATTTCTTGGGAATCTTGCTCAGTCTCTTCTGTTTGGCTATGTACCTCAGTAAAGGCTATAGAAGGTGATTCTGTGGCCTGATGGGAACTAGTAGGTTGTTTAGAAATAACTTTCCTAGGTCCTACTGATGGTTGAGATTCAGTTTTCTTAAGAATTTCATCAATAAAGGTCATTCTCCCAAGGGTCACCAGTCCCTTAGGTTTTTCAGGTTTGGGAGGAATTTTGTCTTGTTTAGATTTTCTAGTCATTTAAAAAAAACAAGCCTTCAATCCTACCTAAAGAAATAAATTTACCCAATTCTGCTGTGAAGCGGGCTATGAGCAAGTACGTTCCTTGCTCGGTGCGCAGGTTCTTACCTTCCGTCTTTAATACCCAATTCTTCCCAAGCAGAAAAAAAGGTCAAATGTGCATCACTCCTTCTAAATGGCATACACTCTCCCCGGCAACGGCACCAAAATGTTGAGGTATAAAAGGTATCTTTTTAACACCTATTTATCCTACATTAATTATCAATCCGGGAACGACTTTTTATTTCAAGAGTGTACTCAGTCTGAGGTGGCAATTTATCCACGAGAAATGCTGTGTGAGATGTAGTACAATGTTCTAAATACAAGATTAAATGGATGCTTGAAAAATAAATCTAATTACAATAACATGAACTCAAATGCTCTTAAAATCTATCTATTCACTCAACAACCATCAATCGAGGATACAGTAGCAATAAATCATTCCTCTATAAATTGACGCAATTGAAATCAAACTGAAACAAGACAATCAATCTGGGAATGTGGAAGCAATTAAGGAGAAATAGAAATTTAATTAAAGCTTCTATTGAAAGTAAACTAAGAAATCTCTTCGAAAGAAAACTCTTTGCAATTTGTTAACTAATGAATTGGAAATGAACAACACACTGAAATCAAACAACAATGTAAATGAATAACCAGCTGAAACTAGAAGAATCGAACAACATATATTAACTAATGAATCTGAATAGCAGATCTTTAACTTAATTAAATCAAACAACAATTCTATTAAACAACAAAACCCTGTCAACAACAAACATTGTTAAATAATAATCGACATGAACAACAATCCAATGGAACATCAATTAATTGGAACATGACATCTAATGCTGAACAACAATGCTCTGTAAGGTTTAACAAGATGATTAATAGAGGAATTAAAGTCCTTACTGAAACAGAACAACAATGAGATTCATTAACATAACGAAATCAATCAATAATTCAATGGCAAACTAATTAACTTGCAAATTTAATGAGAACAACCACAAACTATCACACGACAATAATTGAAAGGTAATGATACAACCAGCAGATCGATCCACCAGGGTCGGGCCCTCAACCACTGGTGAAATGCCGCTAGGCTTTACTCCAGTGTTAAGAAATTAAACATCAATGAACTCTTGTATTAATCAGGCATGAATAATGTTTACAAACATTTTTACTCTCTTAACAAGAGTCGATGCACAATTTTGAAAATTACAACAAGGAAAGTCTCTCCATCTCTCATCCATCCAATACATAATACATGCTCTCCTTTTATGATGAGAAAGAGGAGAAATTAAATAGTAAATATGATCTCTCATAACAATATTGGATTGTTCCCAACAACTTGATCAATCTGAAAATATATTTCCAACAATCTTTCAACAAGAGCAAGTCGAATTTGGATTTGCAGCTGAGATAATTTGGAGGACGGCCGCAACAGTAAATCTGAGAAAATTGTGCTAAAAAAATCTTACGTTTCTCTCAATACAGGCCGAATTTGGGCAAAGCATTATTTGTTAAAGTTAGTTTGGTCTGTTCTGGACAAAACCTATGTTCCGGATTTTCCAGATTCTTCTCCATTTTCCCAGAATCTCAACCGCAAAACTATCACTTCTTATTCCAATGAATATCTGAGTTGGAATATTTGATGATGATATGGAGATCACATCTACAATCTGGCAAATATCTTGGAGGCTAAAATGGTGAATGATGTTACAAAATATATTAATAAACCATCATTGATAAAATTATGCATAATAATCATCAATTTATTAAAAATAAAGGAGAAGAAATAATATTTATCCATAAGAGCATAAATAATTATAAAATGGATTTATATGATAAATTATGATAAATTACATGATAAAGAAGAGTAAAAATGGATGAAATAAGTGTTAAAAAGTGGTTGTATTCATAGCCCAACAAACATCATAAGATTATTGTAATTTACAGTATCACAAGGTGACTGAGTATTGCTTATGTTGTTTTACTGAAAATAATATTCCATGGCTATCATTTATTTTCAGAGAAAGAAAGCAAACTCCTGACTATAAAGAGCTCAAAAGGAATCCATATGTTTTTTTGTTCAGTAGAAGGAAGGAAGTGTTGCTAATAAGGTGTGATGGGAATCAAACTTTATTTCTACCCTCATTCCATTTCGTTCACCCTCTTTGCCCCCTCATTTCCTCCATATTATGAAATTCTCTGAATCCCATTCAAACCTCAAAACCCACATGCATAAAATTTGGGACTTATTTCTTTATAGACCCTTTTCTATTAAAATCCAAAATTCCCTGGTTATAGCTCCGCCCACCCAATAGTAGCCATATCATTTTCTTACTTAAAATTGCCTTATTCACAACTCCGCCCCCACAACCGACCGCTTGATACATATATATATTTCACATAAACCATAATAAACACCCCACTTCCTTTATATCCTAAGTCTGAACCTCTACCTCTCTTCGCAATCGCACATCGCAAGATTCAAAGGATAAGCACCCAAGGGTAGATGTTATAATCTCCAAAGTGTGATATGCAGGACAAGCGGGACCCATATTATCCTCTTATACACCTTCAATGCTTTGAAACCTTTCATATTATGGTTCGAGCAGCTTTTTCCATTTCCTAACTAAAATCACTTGTTCGCTTGGGAAAGTTTATGGTGGGGCCCATTTTGCAATTGCATTTGCAAGTCGTAGTGTTTAAAGGATGGGCGTGGGAGGTAAAGGTTAAAGTTAACGAAGTGAGATATGTGATGCCACGGTGGGACCCGATCACAATCACAAATCACAAAACTTAAAAGATAAGTTGCGAAGGTAAAATACTAAAATCACAAAGTGTGATATGCGATTGCACGGTGGGGCCCAATCGCAAATTGCAGATTTTAGAAAACAAGTGCAAGGATAAATGTTAAATTCGCCGATATGCGATATGAAGTGACATGGCATGGTGACATGGTAGATGATGTGGCTGGGCCTATGTGCCACACATCATAGATCTCACAAGTTAAGTTTATGGTTAAAAGTTAAAAGTTGCGAAGTCTGATAGAGGCCCAGACGCGATGTAGTTTCAAAGCCACATTCCAAAGGATTTTGAATCTCCAGGAAGGACCTTTTCTGTGTTAAAGTGCATTGGAGGAGGAAAAAGGATTAAAATGTAAAATCTATGCAATGTCGAAGTGTGATATGTGATGCGGTGGGACCCAATCACAATCACAAATCACGAATCTTAGAACATAAGATGCAAAGGTAAATTTTTAAACTGCGATCTGTGGGTTGTGGACGGACCCACCTTCCTTGACACATCATTTCTATGTTAAAACCCCAGCAACTCCCCACCATATTTTCTCACCGCCGCACATCATATGGCCTACAACGCATTTCAGCCTCCCCGCACTCGCCGAAGGATAACAAAGGAGGGGGGTACAGAATGGGTGGTATCCCATATCACCCATTCGGATATGTGTCGTGCCTAGGGCTATTCCACACCCCCCCTCTCCAATACCATTTACTATTCATAAACCCCTTTGGAAAGCTCTTTGCACCCTTCACCAAACTACTGTGCCTTCTTACTGTTGCATGTACTCGACACGTCACGTTTGCTCTCACTATCTGCTTCAATCACATCTCCTCCCGTTAAGAAAAATGTTGTTCCATAAAGGGTCAAACTGTTATCCAACAAACCCACACCACCTGCACACCACCACATTACTGTTTTAAAAAGCCAAATTCCAGAATAACTACAAATTTTACTCTGCAGTTATTGTCAAGCTACTACAGGAATTGAATTTGCAGGTATTATTGAGGAAGTGTTAATTCCAAAGAAGGACTGTCAACACTCCACGAAACCGGATTACAGGGCTCCTTTAGAATTTCAATCCCAGTTATCATCCCATGCTATCATATCTCTTCCCCACTACTAACCCATAATCATTTCCTTTTCTTGATTCCCTTCTCTTTTATCCCTTTCTCCATTGTAGGATTATGAAAGAAGAATCATTGAAGAGAATGCCTCCAAAGCTAGATCAACAACCTTTTAATCCTATGGTCTACCCACAAGTGGACCTGGATCACTTGGCTCTAGCAAATAGAGACTACAAAATTCATGAGACAGATTCAAATTTTAATTTATTTTATGTCTACTTCTGGTTTGAGGACCAATTTATCGAAGGAGCCGATGAGATTAGCCTATGGGAGATCCAGTTACCTCTTTAAATCTTCCCAAAAACCCATAGTTTCCTAGAGCTCATTAGGAAGTTCCAAAGTTTTTATAACATAAATTAGAGGACCATAGTCACCCCAACAGGAGAAATCCTGTTTGCCAGCAATGCCCAATCCATCCAGCAGATGATGCAGGCCCCCATCCGTGAAAAAGTGGTTCCTTTCTCATATGAATCCCTCAGAGAATTTTATCAGAGGCTTGACCCTGTCAGCAAAGCCAAAATTTTGCAACTTTCCTTGGTCCCTGATACCCCAATTCCCATAGAAAACTCTCCTTATCCCTCATCTACCTTTTCAGGTAGGACCAAGCACCTTGTCTCTATTTTATATTATTTATTAGGTTATCACACTGATTAGTGGGTAGATGAAGCTATGTTAGGTTTTTTGTCCACTCTTTCCCCAGATTCTAAACCCACAATCCTTTTCAATTATCCAAAGTTTCTTATAGAGGCCATTCATGAAAATTTTTAAAAGTTTGATACAAAAGAGGTTTACAAATATTCCTCTGTGTTGGTATATATGTTTGTCCATTTCTATTCTAGAATGTTTGAATTCCAGATGACCAATGTAAATGAAGATAATGAGCCCCAATCTATCATATTCTGGACCACCCTACTATTAAAAGATCAGAAAGATTATACATACAAGATTTTTTGGATTTGTTTATGCACCCAACCATCATCACACTTAGCAATGCAGCAGAGCCCTGGATAAATGAATAAATCAGGAAGACCATGCATCTAACAGACCAAGTGAAGACAACATATTGGTATTTGTACAAAAATTACATAGATATTAGAGTCTGTGGAAGTGAGCTAGCCCCTTACAAATTGCCAAATTTCCTATCCATGAGGGTCTTTTCACTTGAATACATAAGGCAAATGATACATGCAGATGAGCTCCACTTTGTCTCTACAAAGAAGAAGACTCAGTTCAAGATCAAGACACAAATTGGGCCTTTCATCTATAACAATAGAGCGACAAGAGAGGAGGCAGAAAAAATACTGAAAGAGATGGGCTTCAGCCACAATTCCACTTGGCCTTATGTCCCTGCAGGGGTTATCTCCAGAAAAAGGGTGGAAATTAAGTCCACACCCTATGCTCACACAAACAGGCCTTCAATTGAGAAATATGCCAATCAAATAGAGTGGGTGACTAATACCCTCTGTTAGCGCTCAAATCTACCTTAGGCTGAAATAAGGTAAAACTCAAGGCAACATCAAACCAAGCTTAGCCTCGTAGCTATCCCTACGAGGATAGGAGAGGGCTCTCTCCGGGCCTATCTCGGAAAAAGGTCTTCAAAGGAGCTGAGATGACCTATAATAGATACTGATTTTAGGCTAGTAAATAGATAGGAAGATTTGATTTTGATTTTTTGGGTTTTTGTTGGAAAAATGGGAATGGAAATTTTGGGCTTGGGGATGAGGCCAGATCTTCGCAGAATTCGAATTGGGGCAAGGTAGGAAGTATTCTTGATGCTTTTGATTATGTAGATGGATGGATCAGAATGACAAGGAGCTGAAGAGGGCAAGGGAGAACAAGGATCCTCTCCAAACTAGTGAAAACATATAAAACTAAACAAATTTAAAGGCAGAGCACTGGAATCAATGAATTCTACCTCATTTACTCATTCATTTAGTTTCAGAAGAAAAAGAAGGGAATGGCATACATTAAACATTAAATAACTTAAAAATAACTGAGAGAAAACACCATCAAAAACTGAAAGCCACAAGAATCCCAACAGGTGCTGCAAAACCTATGATCTTTCCTTAGCCAAAAATGCAGAAAATATGTACAATAGTGTGACAAACTTTTCCCAAGAGTCCAACCAGTCCAACCCTGAAAATGTCTCAAAAAATACAATATATAGACAAGACTAACCCCTTCCCATGCCTCTAGGGGTCGAGCTCATGCTTCTAGGAGAAGTTTGAACCAATTCTAAACAAAGAACTAAAATCTAGGCAGCCAAACAACTTGCCTCTATAAGTTAGGAAACTGATCCATTCACTTGATTTTCACTTTTTTATGAATGAATCATCTAGAACAAGTAAATACATGCAAAAATTACATCATGGTTACCAAATCACATCAAGCTAGATAAAAAATTACATCAAGTGGTGAAACTAGTCAATACTGGCCGAATTCCTGAGCTGGAAGGTGAAAAATGGACTGAATTCCTCTATGCGCCGTGCTCCAAATCTCTATGCGCCGCGCTACTTTGGACCTGATTTTGGAGCACTTCCTGGAATCAAAATTGAGCTCATGATATCTAGTGGGAAAGCCCTGGATGTCTGCTATCCAACCCAAGTGGAAGTTTTCAATTTGGAGCTCATTTGCCCCTCCAAAACTTCATTCTCCCAAGAGTACTTCCTGCTGGTGCAAAAGGTGGCAGAAAGGTGATTTTCATGGTGTTTTTGGCCCTTTAGGCAGCCCATAATGTGATGAAATGCTTCGGCCATTCCTGAACATACATAATATATCATGACAAATCCAAAAATGCAAAATTTTCCTCCAGAAGATGTCTCAAACATAAGCGCGCGTCGGGTGGCGCGACGTGTCGGGCGGAAAAACCTGTTTTGCAACTAAAAAATTTCAAAATGACAAAATATTCTCCAAATTTGCTGAAATTTGGAGTGAAGGCCTCCCATCATGTCTCATGCTCAGCCAAGGAAGCCTTGGCCAAGATTTGAAGTGGATCCGGCCTTTTTCGGCGCTTCAGTGCCCTCCTGGTGCATGCAGTTCAGTTGCAAAGTCACTGTCTTGGTCATATAATGTATCGGTGTTCGCATCCATGGTGTTGAAATTCTATGCCAAGTGTATGTTTAGTTTGTTGAAAATGACAAATTGGTGCCTTTGTTTCAATTGTCAAAATACGCCAAATAGGAAGGGACCCATGAGGAGTGCCAGTAGAAATAGTGGATCGGGGAAAGGTTATGGGAATACACAGAAAGATTCAATTAAGTGAAGAAAATATGCTTGAGTCAAGTGAAATTAAGGATGTGAGGACAGTCACTTGACTGTATGGAAATTGGGAACCTATAAGTGATATGAAGGATGGAAAGTGGTAACAAATGGTAGGTTTTAGGGATGGGATATAGGGAAATAGGAGAGGGACGAAGTGATATAAGTGATTTTAAAGGGAATAGGGAAAAGGGAGGCACTGTATGATGACATGACAGTAGCGGGGAAAGGAACCATAGATGGAGAATATAATTTACCATAAATAGCACAAAATCAAACTTTAACAAGGAAACTCAAACCCTAAGAGCAGTTTTTGACAAAAGAAAGGGTTTATATTTTCAACCTCCCAAATTTCAAATTCCTCCCTCCAACAACACCCAACACAAGCTAAAATCAATGGCCAAAGCTTACAAACTTACTTGGAGCAAAGGAAATGGAGTTGTTTTGGTTTTTTGATGAAGCGATGATGAAATTCTGCTTGGAGGCTCTATGCGCCGCGCACCAGCCAACACGCTGCGCACGCCATGTGCGTTGTGCCGGTGTATTTTTACACTATGAAAAATTGCTCAATGTGTCGCGCACGCCATGTGCGCCGCGCAGCAACCCAATGCGCCGCGCCATAAATAGCGCATTTTGAAGGAGAATTTTGGAGGCCTTCCCGTTGTCCAAATTGGGCGTGTGATAGCTCTTTGGAAATATATTTGAGTCTACTTTCCAACACAAGTGGAATGTTTCAATTTGGAGTTCATTTACCCTGTAAAAAATCAAATATCCCAAGACTGGTCAAAATGAGCAGAATGAGGCTGCCTCAAGGCAGAGCGCCATTGCAGTCAACTTTTGAAAGTATTCCTCAACTCCAAATTGAGCTCATGATAGCTCATTGGAAATATATTTGTGTCTAGTTATCATTTGACTTATCAAGCAAGTCATTTGGACAACCATGCTAGGATAAATCTTGATTTTCCCAAGGTCACTTCATAGGTGCATCAATTCTCCCGAGGCGATTTTATTTTTGACATTTCTCTAAAACCATGACACCTGTGTAAAACGTGAAGGAAATTATTCTTCCTTGGCCTGTTTTGGACAAAAGCCTCTCTCAGTTTTTTCAAATTCATCTTTTATTGCTCAGAAACATGATTTGAGTGAAACCTATCCCGATGTGTGGAACAAGGGATTTGTCGAAATAAAGCGAAATGAAGGGGATAAGGGGATTATAAATTCTTGGGGAAATTTTTGGAAGTAGGTAGGGATGTTAGGAAGTAGGGGAAAGTGGAATCTCAGAAATTGAGTGAGGGGAAGGGGTCGAAAAGGGCAAAACACAGGCCTAGCCTAGAAAATTGCCAAGTTGTAGCAAGAAACTAGGGTTTATGCAAAAATGAGGAATTTGGGGGATCTCAGTGATGGGAAGTGTTTAATCAGGTACATTAAGGATAGGGGAAGGTGTATGAACATCAGGATACAAGTTTTGATGATGATTTGACCATCCAAGAGCAATTACCTCCAAAACCCTAGGAGAGGGAAATGAACCTTACCTAGGCACAACTGAAGCATGAACAAGGTGTAAAATGACCCTTTGGAATCTGGAATGATGATGAAAACCCTCTGAATGATGGTACACTCAGCTGAATGGTGACATGGACCGACATTTGGACAACTTTGACAGGAGTAAAAGCAAACCCTAGACCTAATACCTAGTGACCAAATTTTGCTTGAAGACTCACTGAAATGACAAAATTTGACCTTGAAAAATTAAGATCACTTTGTAAGAGCATGTTTGATCACTGGAGGAAGGCTACTAAGGCTGACACTAACATTGGATCCAATGGGGATGGTAGCTCCTTGGAGGTGCCAAGAACGACAGATCTTTGGGAGAGCAGTCCAGTGCCTTATCCATTGGGCAATGGAATCAAAAACTCAAGCTGAAATGCATGACTGAAAACTGATGAATTGACGACACAAACTGACTCTCACTCAACTAAAAACTGACTCGACACTTAAACACAACTGACAAACTGGAAATAAGCTCAAAGTAGAGCTTATTCAATACAACCTACTCTAATAGTTTCATTCATCACCTGATCAAGTGAAATGAAACAACCAATGCAACCACGTAAGCATCTTGGCTGCTATTTGATTTCTTCCGAAATGCTTTCTGATACGCAGGAAAAGAGAAGAATCGAAAGGCAACTCCCATGGAAACTCAGAATCAAGCTGACTGCTGATAAACTTGCAAAGCATGAATTGACTGGATGACTTCAAGAATACTGCGAAAGGGTCTTCATAAACATAGCTATTGATTTCTATTAACACACTACTGCTTTGGTCCAAGTGATCTTCATAGCTGGAAATTAAGATTTTCCTCACATCTGTGCTGGCTTTCTTTGGTGATTGCAGCAAGCTATCAAAAGGGTCTTGAATTTCGTGAATAACCAAACTCTGGAGCTGATTCCAAACAGAACAAAAGTCTCCTTTAGCAATCTCCTCATATGAATGAAAATATTGATATGGGATTTGCAATGAAAAATCTGTTAAACAAGACAATGAAGGTGACTTTTGAATAAGATTATCATCAACATTCTTTTCTGGCACATGGTTAGCTAATGGAGAAGAACTATTACAGCAAACACCATCCAACACACGAGCAATAGGATCATAAAAAACTTGAGAAGACTGCTGTGATGTATCCATTGAAACTGTCTGACATCCTACTGGTTGTTCATATTTTTCTTGAGAGATGTTATGAAGATTCTGCCTTATAAACTGAAATGCTTCGAAACAAAAGGGTGCAGAATCCTCTTGCATCATTAAATCATGTATTTCGGCTTCCACGACTTCATCTGTAATCTGACCTTCAATTTCATTTTGTGGCTGCAAATCTGATGCTACAGGCTACTCAAGAATTTCTTTATCTGTCTCATCCTCCACATTAAAACTGAGAGATTGTTGATTTCCTATGGGCTGCTCATTTGAAGATTTACCATGCAATTCACCCTTCAAAAACTGAAATGATTCAAAACAAAATGGTATGGAGTCACCTTGCATCATTTGATCATATGAGCTAGCTTCCAAGTCCTCATATGCAACTTTACAATCAATGGCTCTTGGGGACTGTAAATCTGAATATGAGAAATCTTGAACAAGGTTTTCATTACCCTCAAGATGGTCCAAATCAAGGCTTGTTGGCAGTTTATTTCTAATTGCATGGAAGTTATCTCTGATGAAATGAAACGAATCAAAACAAAAAGGAAAATATCCTTCACTTACTTCAAAATTTGCTGCACTTTCCTCATCATTGTCATAGCTGATATGCATCGGTTGATCACTGTACTCAAGCTGCTGAAAGTGAACTTCCTCCTCGCACAAACTAGCTACTGATTTGTCTGCAAGATTAGCTTCTGTTTGGAGAACATAATCATCATCATACTGATCAAACTGAGGCAAATCATCAGTATAACACACATCATCAAGCATACATGTCATATCAACAGCTCTCTCTTCTTCAAGATGATCTATAAAGCAATCACTATGACAACTGGGATAAGAAAAAAAATGTTTTGGATCAGCAACCTGTTCTTCTTCAATCAGCGAGCCATGGGCTACAACATTATACTCATTCCTTGTGGTTTTCTTTTGCATCATCTCTTCTACTGCACCTACCAACATGTCAAGCTTTACCTCTAGAGATGTCGATTTCTCCGGATCTATTTTTTTCGTCTCTTCTTCCTTCAACCTTGCCCTTCGGATCTGCAAATGAGCCTCTACATTCACTGCACTATTCTGCATCTCGTGAAGTGTTGCAATATTCTTTTCTCTCAGCTGAAACTCCATTTCCGGATCAAAGGCACCCGGGAAGTGCAAGAGAGCAGATCTAGGAGAAGGTCTTATATCAGCTGGCATCGAAAAATATGCTTGGTTAAATTTGGCAGAAAATTGTTGTACTGTCTTCCCTGGTAGTCTTTTCAGCTGGTTATAATCTTCTATAATAAGGAAAGGATTCTGTCTGATCACCCACCTATCGAGGAAAACTTCGACGAACTGCTGGAAATCTGAGATGCTCGCATCAGGCAGGGCTTTAAACCAACTCTTGACTTGGCCTTGAAAAGAAAGAGCAAAAAGCCTAATACTAACATCTTCATCATCAACTTCAAAAAGGTCTAGAAAAGTCTCAACATTCTGCACATGTTGCTCAGTGTTGACATTGTTACATTCACCGTCAAATCTTGGTAGATATAGGTCATAATTTTTAGGGAAAGCATGAAGAACAGAAGGTAAAACAAGAGGTTTGTACCGATCTGGAATTTTACAAGGTGTAGGGGTATGGTATATACAAGAGCTACGGGATCAGTTTTGTTTTCTTTAGGCTCATCACTCTGAAGAGAGTCATCATAAGATGTGGGAAAAGTAAGGAGGCCAGGATCAAAGGGAAACTCAGTATTTACACTTTTTGAATAGGTCGAGTGAAGATTTTGATCACCTTTCTCATACAACAAATTCTGAAAAACCTTTAGGACAGCTTCAAGAATGGCGAAGAAATAGTTTACAAGAAAGCAGATTAGATCCTGAATACCATTCCACTTTAGATACCTGAACTTTGTGTAAGATCCTTCCATTTTCTCAGAGAAAGAGTCAGTCCTCCAGTGGAGTCTCTACAGGAGTCACCAGGTGAATGATTTTAGCCTTCTTATGTCTGATCGGTGTCCACCATCAACCATTAGATCTGAACTCGATACATGTACTGGGGCAATTTATAAGTTAAGTGTTACGATTACAAGCTAGACCGGAGATCGACTGAAGCAACGTTTATCTACTATGCACTCGCAGAGCAAGAGCAGTTCGAAGGCTACCTGGCGTGACTTCAGACTCCGTCTGTAGCTTATAAAACAAATAACACCCACAAGAAAACCATGTTCTCCCCAGTATGGTCGCCACTATGTTAGCGCTCAAATCTACCTTAGGCTGAAATAAGGTAAAACTCAAGGCTACATCAAACCACGCTCAGCCTCGTAGCTAGCCCTACGAGGACAGGAGAGGGCTCTCTCCGGGTCTATCTCGGCAAAGGTCTTCAAAGGGGCTGAGATGACTTATAATTGGTACTGATTTTAGGCTAGTAAAGAGATAGGAAAGTTTGATTTTGATTTTTTGGGTTTTTGTTGAAAAAATGGGAAAAACAATTTTGGGTCTGGGGATAAGGCCAGATCTTTGCAGAATTCGAGTTGGGGCAAGGTAGGCAGTAGTCTTGATGCTTTTGATTATGTGTATGGATGGATCAGAACGACAAGGAGCTGAAGAGGGCAAGGGAGAACAAGGATCCTCTCCAAACTGGCGAAAACATATAAAACTAAACAAATTTAAAGGCAGAGCACTGGAATCAATGAATTCTACCTCATTTACTCATTCATTTAGTTTCAGAAGAAAAATAAGGGAATGGCATACATTAAACATTAAAGAAATTACAAATAACTGAGAGAAAACACCATCAAAAACTGAAAGCCACAAGAATCCCAACAGGTGTTGCAAAGCCTCTGATCTTTCCTTAGCCAAAAATGCAGAAAATATGTACAATAGTGTGCCAAACTTTTCCCAAGAGTCCAACCAGTCCAACCCTGAAAATGTCTCAGAAAATACAATAAATAGACAAGTCTAACCCCTTCCCATGCCTCTAGGGGTCGAGCTCACGCTTCTAGGAGAAGTTTGAACCAATTCTAAACAAAGAACTAAAATCTAGGCAGCCAAACAACTTGCCTCTATAAGCTAGGAAACTGATCCATTCACTTGATTTTCACTTTTTTATGAATGAATAATCTAGAACAAGTAAATTCATGCCAAAATTACATCAAGATAGATCAAAAATTACATCAAGTGGTGAAACTAGTCAATACTGGCCGAATTCCTGAGCTGGAAGGTGAAAAATGGACTGAATTCCTCTATGCGCCGCGCTCCAAAGCTCTATGTGCCGCGCTACTTCGGAACTACTTTTGAAGCACTTCCTGGAATCAGAATTGAGCTCATGATAGCTAGTTGGAAAGCCCTAAATGTCTGCTATCCAACCCAAGTGGAGTTTTTCAATTTGGAGCTCATTTTCCCCTCCAAAACTGCATTCTCCCAAGAGTACTTCCTGCTGGTGCAAAAGGTGGCAGAAAGGTGATTTTCATGGTGTTTTTAGCCCTTTAGGCAGCCTAGAATGTGATGAAATGCTTCGGCCATTCCTGAAAATACATAATATATCATGAAAAATCAAAAAATGCAAAATTTTCCTCCAGAAGATGTCTCAAACGTAAGCGCGCGTCGGGTGGCGCGACGTGTTGGGCGGAAAAACCTGTTTTGCAACTAAAAAATTTTAAAATGACAAAATCTTCTCCAAATTTGCTGAAATTTGGAGTGAAGGTCTCCCATCATGTCCTTATGCTCAGCCAAGGAAGACGGCCAAGATTCGGCGATCTAGCCTTTCTGCCGCTTTCCGTTGCCCTCTGTGCATGTGCAACAGTTGCAAAGTCACCGTCTCGGGTCATATGAATGTGTCGGTGTCCATCATGGTGTTGCAATGTGTATGTCAAGTGGATATTTGGTTTGTTGAAAATGAGAAATTGGTGCCTTTTTTTCAATTTTCAAAATACGCCAAATAGGAAGGGACTGTGAGGGACAGTGAGTATAGTGGACTGTGGGAAAATGGGCTATGGGAACAACATAATTCAATCAAGTGAAGAAAATATGCTTGAGTCAAGTGAAATTAAGGATATGAGGACAGTCACTTGACTGTATGGAAATTGGGAATCTATAAGTGATATGAAGGATGGAAAGTGGTAACAAATGGTAGGTTTTAGGGATGGGATATAGGGAAATGGGAGAGGGACGAAGTGATATAAGTGATTTTAAAGGGAATAGGGAAAAGGGAGGCATTGTATGATGACATGACAGTAGCGGGGAAAGGAACCATAGATGGAGAATGGAATTTACCATAACTAGCACAAAATCAAACTTTAACAAGGAAACTCAAACCCTAAGAGCAGTTTTTGACAAAAGAAAGGGTTTATATTTTCAACCTCCCAACTTTCAAATTCCTCCCTCCAACAACACCCAACACAAGCTAAAATCAACGTAACAAAGTTTACAAACTTACTGAGCAAAGGAAATGAGTTGTTTTTGTTTTTTGATGAAGCGATGATGAAATTGAGGTTTATAAATGGCACGGCCCAAACACTGCGTACGCCACAAGTTGTGCTTGTATTTTTACACTATGAAAAATTGCTCAATGTGTCGCGCGCACTCCCAGCCATGTGCGCCGCGCAACAACTCAAATACACACCATAAATAGCGCATTTTGAAGGAGAATTTTGGGAGGCTCGTTGTCCAAATTGGGCGTGTGATAGCTCTTGAAAGAGTATTTGAGCCTACTTTTCCAACACAAGTGAATGTTTCAATTTGGGAGTTCATTTACCTCGTAAAATCAAATATCCCAAGACCCGGTCAAAATGAGCAGTAATTACGTCGCCCGCGCGCAGCGCCATTGCAACAATCCTTGAAGGTCTTCCTCAACTCCAAATTGAGCTCAGGATAGATCATTGGAAAGGTAGTTCTGTCTAGTTATCATTTGACTCATCATGCAAGTCATTTGGACAACCATGCTAGGAGAAATCTTGATTTGCCCAAGGTCACTTCAGAGGTGCAATTACTCCTCCGAGGCTATTTTATTTTTGACATTTCTCTAAAACCATGAACTTTGAAACGTGAAGGAAATTATTCTTCCCGTCTGCTTTGGACAAAAGCCCTCTCGCTTTTTTCAAATTCATCTTTTATTGCTCGTAAACATGATTTGAGTGAAACTTAATTCCGATGGGGAACAAGGATTTATTTGTAAATAAAGCTTAAATGAAGGGGATAAGGGGATTATAAATTTGGGGAAATTTTTGGAAGTAGGTAGGGATGTTAGGAAGCAGGGGAAAGTGGAATCTCAGAGATTGAGTGAGGGGAAGGGGTCCAAAAGGGCAAAACACAGGCCTAGCCTAGAAAATTGCCAAGTTGTGGCTAGAAACTAGGGTTTGTGCAAAAATGAGGAATTTGGGGGATCTCAGTGATGGGAAGTGTTTAATGAGGTATATTAAGGATAGGGGAAGGTGTGTGAACATCAGGATACAAGTTTTTCGATGATTTGACCATCCAAGAGAAATTACCTCCAAAACCCTAGGAGAGGGAAATGGACCTTACCTAGGCACAACTGAAGCATGAACAAGGTGTAAAAATGACCCAATGGAACTTTACATGATGATGAAAACCTCTGAATGATGGTACACTCAGCTGAATGGTGACATGAACTGACATTTGGACAACTTTGGAAGGAGTGAAAGCAAACCCTAGACCTAATGCCTAGTGACCAAATTTTGCTTGAAGACTCGTTGAAATGACAAAATTTGACCTTGAAACTTTAAGATCACTTTGTAAGAGCATGTTTGATCACTGGAGGAAGGCTGCTAAGGATGACACTAACACCCTCCAAGAAGAGGAGGAACAAGTGTTCTCCACTCCAGACATCCAAACTCCTACACCACAAGGAAGGAAGAATGTAAAAGGAAGATAAGACAAGGGGAAGGAGAAAGGGAGAGAGATATGGAAAAAAAGTCCAAGAGAGGATCTCACATTTCCTTGATGACTGACACTCTCTGCAAGGAACCAAATAAGATAATATAAGTAGACATGTTCATATGGAGATTGACTAATAAGGAGAACTAGAAACAAAAAAATGTTTTTACATTATGTACACCCTGGCTGTCACAGGCTACCAAAAAATGGCCTCTTACATCTACAAACACAATGTATTTGGCAAATGTAATAGACTTACGTACATCCACTTCCACCCCATCATATAGAAGGCCAAGAAAAATCAGTTTTATGATACATTCAAGGAAATAAAATTGAGAAATGAGGTGCTGAAGACTAAAACTTACAATCAATTCTGGAAGCAGACCCCAAGTTCACAAAGCAGGCTACTGTCTGCTTTTGACACCGAGAAGAGAAGGATGCAGATGGCATTTCTAGAAGCCTTGGTCCCACAACCCTAAGGAGCAGGAGATTACAAGAAGGCATCATTCGAATTTAATGGCAAGGACATCCATCCGATTGACGAAATGGAATTACACAAGCAGACTGGAGAGATGGTGGCCTCCACCTTGACAAGTACTGCTATGAGCTTGTCAAAGCTGCAGGTATCCTTATCCAATGCTCAGTCACAAATCAAGATGAATAAGATATCTGCCATGGCTAAAGACTCAAGGATCAAGTCTTTAGAGGAGTTAATAGTGAAGATGGGTCATGACCCAACCAATGTTCAAGCTGCGAAGGAGGTTTTGAAGAAGAAGAATGCTAACATAGCAGCCCTCAGGAAACAACTCAATATGCCAACAACAAAAGACCCCTTCGCCAAAGGCATTGAGGAAGATGAATTACAGAAGACAGAGCTATTGAAGTTAGTTGTGGAACAGTCTGCCCAAATCAAACAAATGGAAAATGAGATGGAGAAGTTGCTGAAGGAAAAAGAAGAAGCAACTCGAGTGACACTCATCCCAGTGGAAGTTGTCCCCTTTCAACAATCCCATCAACTGTTCCCACAACTGCTGGAACATCTAGTGGGAGAAACCAGCTGTCAAAGGCCATGGAAAGTATGACTCTACCACAAGATCCAATCAGCTACGATCAGATCCCGAGTTATCAAAAGGCCAAGTCCGAAGCACCTCATGAGACAGCCCCAAAACAATCAGGAAAGATTAGAGAAGGCAAAGAAGGAATTTTCTTACATCAAAATTTTGGGCTAAAATGAAGTTGATAAATGTATAAGATACCAATTCACTGGAGGAATTTGGTGGTGGTTCCATCCAATATTAGATTTTAGCAGAAAGAGTTGGTGGAAAAATGCGCAGTGGCCATTGAAAAGACAAATCAGGAATTAGGAAACATGCCAATCACAACCCCTAAAATCATAAAATTCATGAACTCCAAAACTAGCTATGAGCTTGAAGAGTTGGATGTATAAGACAGAACATCAACCATATTAGAAGTGAGAAAGGTCCTCACTAAGAGGAACTTAGTAAGGAAATTAGAGGAGAAGTGTCATGAGTTGGACATGGCCATCAGCAGATTCTTGAACAAGATTAAACCCCTGGTGGCAAAAGGATTGTCCTCACTATATGTAATTAATAAGAAGTTGGTCCAAAGGGGAGATTATATGACCAAACTCAAAGAAACAGCTAAGGATACCACCAAATTCACTGCAACATTAAGGAAGATGAACGTGGAAAGTTTTCTGGGACCACTTGATGACATTTTTATTCAACATGAGCCAAAGTATGTTTTTCTCACTAGGCCCACATTGTAAAAATACATGCATGGACATGTACCGAAAGTTCCGTTAGGGTCCTGTTAATTTGGCAGATTGGCCAAACCAAATGACAAAACACTGCATCACTGAGTCCTAGGACCTAGCCTTCCTAGACTCAGAGAGGGCTCTCTCGAGGGCTCTCTCTATTATGCGAAGGATGTGAACTTGTTCACTTCGGATGATTGATTTTAGGCTAGTTGTTAAGTGTAATTTGTTTGTTTGTTTTGGGTTGGGGTAATATGACTAAGTAGGATAGGTGGAATGAGAGGCTGTCAAATCAATAGGGCTATGGGGTTAGATGAAGTCAAGGGTGTCTAAATGATGAAGCAGAGTGTATTGCAGGGCCAATTTAGCAAGGTTAATGGATCCTTTGGGTGATGTATGAGGTGTAATGAACATTAAGTTTGGGAAAAACTAAGAGGTCTTAAACATATATATTTTGAAAGAAATAACTCATGAGGTAGGGAAAACCATTAATCTCTATGAATAATACTCAAACTGATAAACATGTAAGATGAACATTCCAGTGATACATAGAAGCATTAAAACTCCTAAATTTAGAAAATCACCTTCAGCTTTTTGAGAAAACACATAAGATAAACAAAAAAACTCAATATATGGAGAGCGAAATCGTAAAAAACATATATCAAACTATCAGAAACTATGAAACAAGTTGGTAAGCATGGGAAAAGGGCAAGATCAAAATGAGACCTCTTTGTCTTAACCTAATCAATCAGTATTCCATAGAAAAGCTTCACAATAGGGTTTTGAAAAATATAAATAAGCAGGGCATACCATGAATCATATTTATAAGCTAAAATACTAACCATTCATGAAACGAAAACAAGTTTTAGTGGGCCTAAGGAGCAATCAAGAATTCCTTAAGATGACTAAAAGAAGAAAACATCAAAACTATAGCAAACATGAGGTTTGAGGTGCTTCCATGAGCATATCTCAACCTATAATTTTCTGATCTATAGAAACCAAGAAAACTGAAACAAAATGAGGACAAGAAAACATTAAAAAGTTAGGAAAACATCACCATTCACCAAGCTATGGAATCCTGCAAGCAAGCTTCTCCAACATTAAGCCACACAAGCCATTCATTCACTTCATAAAACCAATATCTTGTCCAAGCTCATAAAACCATGTATTTATCTTAAACACATCAAGTCCCAACTGTTTACAATGAATCCTCATGCCTTATAACAAATAAGGAGAGGAGAGCCTACTAGAGCATCTAGAAGCCTATTGGCCAAAGAGAAATATCCTAACTTGTCCTTGAGGTTTTGCAAAGCCCAAGGCACAAAAATATCTAAATAAATATCTTTTTTGACTATAAATGGAAATAAAATTGACTTTTAGGCCTGACATGCCTAAGAAAACTTTCCAAACACAAAGTTTTCCCACTCAGCCATATGAGCATAGCACATGTGTCAAATAGTGAAAAATTTCGAGGTGTGTAGCGTAGAACTAGGCCCTGTTGTAGCAGTCTTTTGGAGGTCTTCCTGAAACTGGATTTGGCTCCATGATGGCTCGTTGGAAATCCTGATGAGTATAATTTGCAAAATTTTTTGAGTTGTGATGATTCGATTCCATTTACCTACTCAAAAATCAAATCTCCCAGCAAAGCTCTGTGTGTAACACCTGGTCTAAAAAGGAGGCAGAAAGGTCAAATTTTTTATATTTTTTGACCTTTTGAGGTGGCAAAACTGCTCTAAATGATCCGAAAATTGGTGAGTAGACTTTTGGCGATGTGAAAAATATAAAAATGTAAAATTTTAGAGCTGAATATGCTCCAAAATTGTGCATAGCACCTAGGGTGCTGCGCTTCTAGGGGTCAAAATTTGGAAAAACAAAAAGTTGTCCAAATTGCCTCAAAATTGGTGGGTAGGTGCCTCATGGATCCATGGAGACCTGTAGAGAAAATTGGGCCAAAATTACAAGCATAGCTTGGTATTTTTCATCATTTGGTTTCGGGCCCTCCTTTTTGGCAGTTTTGAGCTTCTTCCTTGCAAAGTGATTTCTTTGTTTATAGTGCTCAGTCACTCTCCTTTGCAAGCTCAGGTTTTTGTTGGCCTTCTCTAGTTTGGCCTCTATATGTATGTTAGCCCTTTCAAGTCATGATTCCATATCATGCTCAATTTCCATGGCAAGGAGTTAGGTGAGAGGAAATTTTTGTGCTTAGGCTGATTCTTCCTCCCTTTGATGTGCCAATGCTTTCCTAAGATCCATAGTCCTAGGTCTCTTTCTAGTTTGGCCTTTTTCACGACTATCCTCCTCATAAGTGCCCATGTATTCCTCCAACTGCACTTGTGACCTTTGAGCCTCTCTCTGATATTTGAGCGCCCTTTCTTCATAGATGGTCAACTGGCCACTCATTTGTTTGTTTTGCATCTATAAAAAGTGAATGAGATCCTTTGAAATTTCTAACTCAAATTCCAAGTCTTTGATCTGTGCATTCCGGTCCTGTAAAAGAGAGTTTACTATTTTTGTCTCATTTTCCTCATCACTGTCTATGTGAATGAGCTCAAATTCTCTTTCTTCCTCATGATTGTCCTTTTCTTCTTTCACTTGTTGTTTACCTTTGTCTTTCATTATAGTTGAGGAGGAGTGCATGGCCCCTTGCCCTTTGGATGCAGCAAACACATGCCTCTCTCCTCTTTGATAGGTAATAGTGAAAGTTGCAACAAGTTTTATTTGCAAACTATGATCATTAGTGACCTTTGGACTGTTTCCCTCCTCATAGATGATTTCTGTGTGTGCATCTTCATTATCTTGCTTTTGGTTTCCCTTTTGATCAACATCCTTACTATCCTTTATGATATTACCACTGTCAAGATCCTTAGGACTGTCCTCCTTTGTTTTTGCACTATTAGAGGTGCCTTGATCTGTGTTCGACACATCTTCATTTCCATGACTATCTTCTTCCTCATATTTTGACCCACTGTATTTATTGTCAAATTGATCCTTTGTAGCACTGTTTGCATTCTTTGTAGGGTCACTGTCTTGGGTATCTTCATTAGTCTTTGCATCACTGTGAGGGTAATTTCCTTCTTCATTAGGTGAGTTATTTTGGATGATCTCTTCTTGACTGCCCTACTCATTATCTTCATTACTTGGCCTATTGTTATCATTTTCTTTCCTGCTGAAAACAACTTCAAACTTTGTTTCTGGAATGATTTTGACATTCTTGTCACTGTCATCTTTATTTTCTTCATTTCTTTTAGATGCCTCCTCCTCACTGCTGTTTGTTTGCTCTTCATGGTCACTGCCCTCATCATTTCCTTCAGTACTATTGTCTTCTTATTTTTTGTCCTCATCCATCTCAGTATCTAACTCATTGTCCTCTCCCTCATTTTTGTCATTTGTTTGTTATTTATTAGAGCCACTGTTAGCTTCTTCATTTGCCACATTAGGAGAAGAGATAGGGGGTGAATTCCTCTGTGGAGAAGGCATATGGAGAGATGATGGAGGCGTGGAGGTAGGTGGTTGTGAAGTGGAGGGTAGATTCTGCTGAATGAAGGCTTGGGGGTTTGTAAACACATCATGTGAGATGAAGACTTCCCAAGGGATTCCTTGCTACTCCAATTGGTGCAAGACAAAAATTTTGATCAAGGAGTGGTGGAAAAGGCTCAGCATTTGGCAGTCATAGCTTCTTTTCTTGACAAGTGAGGCCATCCTGTCAATGCTTCAGAAAAGGTAGTATTTAGGTTTATTATTTTGACTTTGGAGAAGTGCATTAGTAACCTTATATGATATGAGTAAATCCTGGAGTATCTCCTCTCATAGGTGAAATATCTGATAATTTGCTTCATCAGCAAGGCATACGGCCTCCCTAGTAAGTGGGTAAAAGGAAAAGAAACTTTGCAGCCTTGTTGACAACTTGGTTTTAGGTAGGGTTCATAATAGCTCAACTCCAGCTTCTTTTGTTTAAAACATATTTCACCGATGTCTGGTATACCTGTTGCTTTGGAAATTGATTCAGATGAGAGTTAAAATTTCACTCCGGCTAGGTCAACTTGGTGATTTTGTAAGCCAATGACGAACAATCTAGTTAAGTCAGAGTGGATTTTGACTTGCTTGACCTTTTCACAAAACTGATAACACCCAACATCCTGGAAGTATGAAAGGATCATGGGAGAGGAGGTAATTTGAATGGTGTCTAAGGGCTCAAACCTATTGGCCCTTCCTCCCTTGTGCTAAGGCTCGATAGGTCTTTTAATTTCATCACTGTTGGTGTGAATCTCTGCTTTATACATGGTGGCTGGTTATTTTAGCACAAAATGCTTTTGAAAACTGTTTGAGGGCCTTTGGGTCAAATAATGGTAATGAGAGAAGTGAGGGAAAAGTTGTGCAAATGAAGGCAAGATGAAGCTTTTCAGGAGTATGTTCAACTTTTTCAGAGGTTTGTTTGTTGTCACTCAGTCTCCTCTATCATACACAATAGTTTTCTCCTTTGAAAACCCTAACCAAGATATTTAAAACTGATTTTTTATGCAGCCTAGGGTTTGGTTTAATTAATCCTTTAAATATGAATTTTCCTAGGCAAATGAAAGCTTTGGAGGCAAGAAAACAAATCACAAACCTTGTGTCTTGACTTTTGCAGAAGCTTTCAAGGCGAAAAACTGAAATTTTGACTCCTTTTATCAATTTTAAACAGACTCTATTCGTGCGTAACACTGGTGTGTAACAGGTAGGAGATAGGCTAGTTGGGCCTCAGGAGCATAGCGTAGGTGCATAACAAGCCAGAGATGGGATAGTCAGGCTTCAAGAGTGTAGCGCTGGTGCGTAATAGGCAGTTTTATGCACTCTGATGTTTCTGTGCGTAACACTGTCCCAGGTGCATAGTGTCGGGCTCTAGGCGCACAACGCAGTGTTAAATAACATTGCGGTTGCCTCTTCTATGCATAGCGCTGGCCTCAGTGCGTAACGCCTGGAGGTTTTCACTGATTTGCACAAAAAACATTAAAAAATGCTTCCAATGGCTTCCTTTGGCTTGGAGATGACAAATGATGTGGGGGAAATACCCAAAAGGCCTTTATAATCTTCTTGAAAGATAAATTTGAAACCAAACCCACTTTTATAATGTTCATTTCCTTTCACATTTTCTCACTGTGTTTTTAGCCTTTTTTGGTCCTGTAGGTGATGTTTGGGAAAAACAAGTTTCCTTTCTGTGTTGGGAGCCCTTTTGATGTCTCTCTTGTGCTAATACAACCCTTCAACCAAGTCTTAACCAGTGGCTTATAACCATTTCAAACAGTGAACCTATTTATGGTGTTTATCACTTATACACATCAAACTTTGTAATACTGGCCACTTTTCCTTTGACTGATATTTCTATATATGAAAACATTATTTCCTATGACCTTGTGGAGTAGAGTGCTTGTCTGCAAAACCATTTAAGGTAGGTGGGAAAACCTTGAAACCATCTGCTGTGATGAAGGAGGTTTCTTTGTCACTATTTTGACCATTTTTGTCTATCGTCCCAAGCTTCTAAGTCTTTAGGGATGTTCAGAAAAACAAATAGTGCTATCTTCTGGGTTGTCAAAGAGACACTTATCAAACTTACTGTTTTATGTCTAAAGCCTTCAATGATATTTTGAAGGGTTTTTAGTTGTTCTTTGCCTTTGTAACCTTAGCATTGCTCTATTTCTTGGTTAAAATCGTCAATGAATCTTGAATCCCAACATACAAATACCTTGCTTCTTTCTTCTACGTTGTGAATGGTCCTCTCATGATGATCCTCCTTTTTTACCTTACCTCATGGCTAATCTAATGTCTTTTGGTCTTCTTTACAGGAATGCAAGCAAAGGGCAGTTGCCCCTCTACAAGTTTCATGCTTGAAACCAAATAACCTTTTAAGGATCTTTTTGATTAATGTACAGTGTTGCTTATGTGCCATTGTCTTTCAGGAACTGCATGGAACTTTTGGGGGGAAGCACCTCATAGCAATATCTTATGAGATCATGATATTCCTTGTGAACTTAAACCTACTATATTCTTACTATCAGCTGTGAATGCATTTATAAGTTTTTTAGGCCTCCTTCTTTGACTCTGTTCTGCTGTTGACCATTTACAAAACATTTCTGCAAAAATGCTTGGACATGGTAAATTTCTCATTTTTAGGCTTATTGCTTGATCAAGAGGATATCTTTGGAGGTCTTTTGATGTTGTTTAGCTAATGAAAAGCCTCATCCTTATGTTCTCTTGACTTCACCTTTGAATAATTATGGAAATAGTGCATTTAGAACCATGATAATGCATAACCTAGGTGACCCTATTTGACTTATGGTAATGTCCTTGGAATAGCTTTTTTGACTGAAGAGTTTGAATCAGGGTTTGGATGACGAGACAGGGTTTTTTGATACTCTATTATGCACTATCATCCTAAACAACTAGAAAACTTTATTTACTTTTAGAGGGCTTTAGAATGGAAGTTTTGAAATCACCATTGCTTGAGGTGTTTGGTGAATAGGGGAAAAGTTTGGTTCACTGGGCGAAACAAGGTGTGAAAGTAGAGGGCTTAGGCTAACAGAGATAGAGTGTTATAGGCAGAAGTGGCAAACATAGTGAGTGTGTTTGGGCCAATCTGCTAGTGTAGATTAGGCTTCAATTTCCTATCAATTCGAGTATGTACACTTAGAGGTACTTATCTAAAATATATAGATCTAGAAAGATTTCGTTTCCTAAATGAGGGTTTGTTGAAATAGGATTCAATACTCTTTTACAAGAGATTGTTCTTTTTCTCCTTCCACACTTGAACACCTCCTTAAATAAAACAAATCTAATCTTCTAAAAATAGAGTTTGCAGTGGTTTGTCTGAGATTCTAGTTCTCTTACAAGGACTCAATTCATAGAACCTCTTCCAAATTCTTAGATTAACACACTGAAATCAATTATCTCTTCTAAGTCTTAAACCAACACACTCATTGTTGGTCGCTTTAATTGTTTTAACAATTCAAGCTCCACATAAATTGTCAACCCAAGAAGGTCTGTTTATTCCAAAGACAACCACGCACTGGATATGCTCAATTCCAAAAGAAAAATAATGTTGTAGTAAAAGTCACACAATTATCAATCATACAAATCTAATTATTCACACCATGTTTTAACAAAGCTGAAGTCTACTTATGTTATAGTAGAAGCAATTCCTTTGTTGCAGTCTTTTAAGAATCCTAATGAAAGGAAATCACTCTGCAGGAAAGGAAACCAATCAACCATAACAGGGAACATGACCCTATTCCTCCAAATAGGAACTTAAACACCTGCTGCCTGACACTAATCACACTGTAGAAAAGATAAATTCAAGAAAACAGGACCCTATTCCCTTGAACATGAACCTTCAGCACCTGTCTCCTGTTACTAATCACACTGCAGGAAAAAGAGAGTCAATCAATGGGAACAGGACCCTATTCCCTTTCGTAGGAATCTTCAGCACCTGTTTCCCAACATCAATCATACATTCAAACAGATAACAGAAAAATATCTCTTGGCTTCTTTAAGAATGAATGTTACCAAACTCATGCAGCGTTTAAAGAAAACAGAATGCCTTAAGAACTACAGAACTATGCAATTGATGTTTCAGCAAACATAATTAAATTAAGGTGCAAATATCATAAAGAAACTCAACAATCTACAGGAGCAATCGGGTGAATCTTGTGATGAAGGGCTCCTTCTTCTCAAGGAATATCCCCAGGGAAAGAGTTAAATTGAATCGCTCAAAAGGAACCTTTATTCATCTGTCAAAAAGGAATGATACATTACAATGGAGTCTAGCTCCTTTCCGCTCAAAAACAATGTTCTCCTGTAGTTTCTAACTCCCCTTCTAATGATGATGTATCCTCTTTTTAAAGAGGAGACATCTATTACAGTTACATCAGAGCAAATCTATGTTTATCCAAATCTGTTCTTCTTTCTTAAAATAGGGCTATTCTATTCTTCCAATAGCATAATACAGCAACATACATACAAAAAAAAAAAGACCAGATTCGTAATAATCCTGTGTACCATTTTAAATGCTTTCATCTTTGTTGCTATTGTTCAAAAATATTTCTTCCAGACCAATTAATAGTACGAAGTGAATTTAAAGCCATCGATATATGAACACATTTCAAATAATGGTGAATGATCACTGTTTTCAACATTTATTTATTGTTTTAACACAATATTAAGAACATTTTCCACATCTTTTTAGACTTTCCAAGTAGTTAAATAATCACCTTCGATTAATGACAAATATAAGAGTAATATGGAATTATATGTAACGTATTAAATATATATAAAGAGGAGGATTTCACATTTTGGAGGCGGAATGAAATGATGAGTGAACCTTGAAGAATAAAGGGTAAGGTGATGTCAATATGTATGGTAAAAATGGTACATTGTGAGGTCCCGACATCCCCCCCAGCTGAAAGGGTTGCATGTCCTCAGGCAACTCTTAGTCCGAGTCAGAGTCTGAGTACTGACTCTGTGCATGCAAGTTTCTCAAGCAGTAACTAGGGAAGGTGGCTTCTGTCGAAGCTCAGAATCCTCGATTGTTCTGCAATTGCTGCCATGCTACTGCCTCGTCCCTGTTAGCCAATTGGTAGTGAGACTGGTATTTTTCTATCAGCATCCATAAGATCAGGAAGTGAAAATGATAACCAATCCAGTTCTCTCCACAATGCCAAATGCATCTGATGTAGTTTGGTACCCGGGATAGTGCAGCTTGCAGATTATCAGGGCTAAAAGGGTGATACTCTTGTCTTTCCTTACATGACTGTTGCCAGAACATAGTGTTGGCCTTCAAGGCAGCAGTTTCCTTCACTCTGATTAGCTGTAGACACTTTAGAAGTGTTGAGGCTTGCAGTTGTTGTATGTAACGGTGCATTCCTGGCTTCTGCAAGAATCGGTGATATTCTGCTACAAACATGGCCAGATTTGAAGGTTCCAGTCTAATCCAAAGGAGGAAATTCTCCTCATTATGCCTACTTGCAATAAAATCAGTTTTCCATGTGATCTGATTGGAAAGAAATGAAACAAATGCCCTAATTTGTACATCACCTACAATTGGAGTGAGATTGACCTTTCTATTCTCAGGCATGGCCTCATTATGGAGATAAAGTTCACATAACAAATGTTGGTCACTTTCAGGGGCCTTAGAAAAAGTTTTAACAAATTGTTCCGCTATGAGCAATTCATGAGGTCTGCCATCCTTAATTGCCTTCAATTGAAAATAAACAAGACGTTCAGAGAGGAAGAGAGAATAATTCAAGGAGGGTTTACGGGTGGCCAACAATTTTTGCACTAATGAAAACATCAAAACCAGTTTCTCTTTTAATTCTTTGATTTCTTTCTTAGAATCCTTGAGCTGTTGCAGTGTTTGCTCCCAATTATCCCAGTTGGCATACATCTGATTCTGCCAGGCCAACTTATGCTGTTGTAGTATTTTATCTTGATCCACAGCATACTATTACTTCCAGTTATTCATTATTTCTAATTGTTTCCATGGCGGAGTCTGTGTCTCGGCATTATAAGTACTGGGTTGGGGCATTGTCTGAGTAGCTGAGCTGACTAACACAAGCCAGGATATCTGTGGTTTGGTTTCTTTTTCCAGACTTTTTGAGGGCCCTACTGGTTCTTGTGTGACAGTAGGGCGTTCTTCTTTAATTGTAACTGATGTGGATGCCTCAGGCACTGGAATTTTGACTATTTTGTATCTTGCATGTTGGTAAATGTTTCCACATTCATGGCACATGTATTCTCTGCATGGATCCTTGTTTTGTGTTGATGTTGTGTGTGCCAACATGTAGAGATTTAATTCTCTATAAAAAGCTTCTCTTGCCATTATCAGTTCTTTCTTATAGGCCTCTAGTTCTGACTTCAAAAACTCATTTTCCTCCAATAAAGATGCCATAGTGTGTGAACCCTGTGTGCTGGTTGATTCTGCTGTAGTTGTCTGCTGATCCATAGCTGTAGCTGGTTCTTGTGTTGCAGCTACAGCTGGTTTCCTTGTATTATCATGCTTGGTGTATGATTTTTGTACCTCAGTAGCTGGTTCTTGTGTTTCAGCTTCTGGGTAAGTAACTGGTTCTTGTGGAGCAGTTACTATTTGAGTAGTAAATGATGTCATGTTACCCCGGGCATCTGGTTCTTGTGGAGCAGTGCCACAGGACGAGACGGGTAATGGTTGGGGAATTTGGAATGGTGATGAGGATTGAAGTTTTAACAGGATAGTCGCAGGGTCAGGGGAAATGGGAGTGACTTCAGTTTCAACAGTCGTTTTCATTTTCCTCCTAGGTAGGAAAGCAGAGAAGTCAGTGACTTTCCTTTTCTTTGTAGGAGAAGATTCTTTTCTAGGGGAAGGGCTTTCGGAAGAAGTGAAAACTTGGGATGTGGCCCTTGTTTTTCGTTTTGAGACAGAGACTGTTGGGGTTCGTCTCTTTCTTTTATGAGTAGGGGGAGATGGGGGTGTTTGAGAGTCATCGCTAGAGATATGAACAGTGGGAAGGGGTGACTCTAATAAGTGGGATGAACTTGGGGGTAGGTCAACTGGTTCTGAGGATGGAATCACTGGGGGGTCAGGGATATTATCCAGTTGCCTTTCATAAGAACTCTCGGGAGTTTCTTGGGAACTTCCGGCTTGTTGGGGAATTTTGGCTTGCTGGGGAATGAGGAGTGGATTATTCAGAGGGGGATTTTGCTGAGCAAAACCCCTCTGAATTAATAATTGACATAAGCAATGATGGGTAAGGGATAATAATGGGAATTTTACCTGTCTATAGTAATATGACATGTTTTTGATACAACCAAGCAGATAATAGGGAATATTAACTAATCAACCATGCTGCAAATGATTCATTAAAACGAAGTCGTGTTGATAGACTACCTGGTAACGCCCCTCGCATGTCAAATAGTGCTTGATGAATTCATCTACTGTTGGCCATGGGCAAGGTAATGAATGGAGACTTATACCGCGGCCTTTATGTTCAATACGTTCCTCTGGAAGAAGAAAGTCTTGCTGCGCATTTAAAATGACTTGTTTCCTGCTGAACCAGCGAGCACCTATAACCGGCAACCCTGAAACTTGTGCTATATCTTCCTCTGTGACCGAAATTCAGACCCCTTGAACTACTGAGTAGTCTTCTTGAAGATTCTGCGCAAACTCTAAAACTTGCTAAGGATCAAATTGTCCTAACCTTTCGAAGTATGTTGTCCATCCTGCCTGCTGAAAAATTTGGTAGGCCTCCGGGAACAATTCAAGAAGAGTTATCGAACCAGGCTCATGTCTGATAGCCGAACCTCCCATAGCTACTAGCTTGAGTCACATGCAGAGGCGCAGAGAACAGAAACACAGGCTTTGGTCAAGCTAATTGTTGCAACAGAGGATATGGAGTCTCAATGACGGCGGAAATAATGGATATGAAGAGTGATGGAGGATTGGATGGTTTGGAATGATGATTCAGTTTTCGAAATTCCCCCCCTTACGTATGGTGAAATGATGTTTAAGTGTGCGGAGATTGTAATCATTATGAGCAAGATCCTCTCTTTAAAATATTATTTAACTGCATTACATAAAAACCACATACCTTATATTTTTACCTTTGTCTTTATAATTCGAAGTATAGAGTGCTTCATAATGGCTTAATATTAATGGAAGAATCTTTAGATTTCTCTGGAATGTAGAACAAGAGCATATCAGGATCTGCTCAATACTGAATAATATTCACCCAAGGGATCTGAAGAATAAAAGTGGAGAACTGAAAAGCTTGTAGAGCAGAGGAAAGAAATGATGTTTTAATGATGAAAATATGAATGACAGGTTGCTGAAAGTGGTGTTTCAACAATGGAAAAATGAATGACATGTTGCTGAAACTGGTGTTTCAGCAAAGGGAAAAATCAGGAAAATGGATATAATGACCTGGGTTGAAGACAGGTGGGGGAAGTATTTGCTAAGGGATAATTTCAGCAGTAAGGAACGGGAAATACTAGCTGAAGGATGATATTTCAGGAATGGTAGAAGTGGGAAAATGGAAAAAGGAAAAATGTAGAAATGGGATAAGCTAGGAAATGGGTTGAAATGAAGGGAACAAGCTTCTGTGATTGAAGCTTTAGATCTTCTTGTGATGAATCTGTCCTCTTTAATGAGTTCTTCCATAATCTGCAAAATTCAATTGTAACATGCCAACCCTTGACAGGGATTATTAGTTTTAAATCTAATCTAATACTAGAAATACAGTGCAGAAAATTAAATGTTGTGAGGAGCAGAAGACTCCCCTAGAAAAAGATAATGTGTATCAGTCATGCAAGCAGTCTTGAAATCCTCTTTAGAAACAGGGTGCTGGTACAAACGAAGCCTATGACCATTGACTAGTAGAGGTTTTTTAGAATCATCAATGTTAGAAGTCTTACTGTTCTATTAGGAAAAACAACATCTACTTCATATGGTCCAAGCCAACGTGTACGTAGCTTACCCTGAAAATTTTCAAAACGAGAGTCATACAATAAGGCCCAATTACCTTTTTGGAACTGCTTGTGTTTGATAATTTTATCATGCCACTTCATTCTTTGTTGTTGAATCATGGTTGTTTGGTGAATGGCATCTAATCTCTTTTCATCCAATTCAAGAAGTTGTTGCAACCTAGTTGTCTGCACATCAGTCAAATCAAGATTAACAGCTAAAGCAGTTCTTAGAGTTTTAATTTCAAATTCCACAGGAAAAACAACATTTTTACCATAAACCAATTCATAGGGAGAAAAACCTGTAGTATTTCTCCAAGTAGTTCTGTAAGCCCATAGTGCTTCAGGGAGCCTTTGAGACCAATCCTTCCGGTTGTCCTTCACTGTTTTAGTTAGAATGGCTTCTAATACTTTATTTGTGCTTTCCACCCGCCCATTGGCCTGGGGGTGGTATGGTGTAGTCATTCTATGATGAATATGATATTTCTGAAGGGTAGACTTAAAACCATGAGAATTGAATGGAGGTCCTCCATCTGTAACTAGCTCTCTAGGAATTCCAAATCTAGTGAAGATTTCTTCAAATAAGAAAGCTAGGACAACCTCTTCATTGGCTCTAATAAGTGTTTTGGCCTCCACCCATTTAGTCATATAGTCTGTAGATACTAATATATAAGTTCTTTGATTGGATGGAGGATTAATGGGTCCTATGAAATCCAAGGCCCATCTTTCAAATGGTTCGGAAACTACCTGGGGGTTTAATGGCATTTGATCTCTATGATTGGGTTGACCCATTCTCTGGCACCTGTCACAAGCCCTCACATATTTCTTTGCATCCTTAAATAATGAGGGCCAATAGTAACCCATCCTCAAAATTTTGTGTGCTGTTCTTTTATCAGCAAAATGCCCTCCACAAGGGCCATCATGACAAGCTTTTAGTATGTCATACACTTCATCTTCCCTAATGCATCTTCGGATTCCCTGATCAAGCCCCGTGTAGAAAAGACACCCACTTATCCATTTATACCTGGCACTTTGTTGAACAATTCTTCTCTTTTCTCTGTATGATAGGTGTGATGGTAATTCTCCTGCAACCAAATAATTGGAAATATTTGCATACCATGGGGAGTGAGCAGAAACTGCAAATACTCATCAGGAAAAGAATCATCTACTGTAATATTATTATCAGTTTTTAACCATGAAAGGAAATCAGCCACCACATTTTCTTTACCAGGCCGATCTACAATTGTGATATCAAATTCCTGCAGTAATAATAGCCATCTGGTAACTCTAGCATTTGTAATAGATTTGTTCATTAAATACTTGATAGCTGAGTGGTCAGTGTGCACAAAAGTAGAATAACCAGTGATATAATGTCGAAATTTATTAATGGCATAAATTACTGCAAGAAACTCCTTTTCGGTAACTGTATAATTAAGCTCAACAGGGGTCATATTCTTACTGATAAAGTAGATAGCATAAGGAAGATGATTCTCCTCTTGTCCCAAGACAACTCCAATTGCAGTGTCTGAAGCATCAGAAGATATATGAAAAGGGAGGGCCCAATTAGGTCCCCTTAAAATAGGAGCAATAGATAACTGATGCTTGAGTTCTACAAAGGCTTTCTGACAAGGATTAGTCCACTTAAATTCAACATTTTTCATAAGCAACACAAATAATGGAGAAGCTATTTTAGAAAAATCTTTAATAAATCTTCTGTAATATCCAGCATGTCCTAGAAAACTTCTCACATCAGTTTGTGTTTTAGGAACAGGAAGATTCCGAATGACCAATATTTTAGATGGGTCTACCTGAATACCTTGAGATGAAATAAAATGTCCAAGCACTACTCCTTCACTCATCATCATATGACATTTTTCAATACTTAGGGAGAGGTGAGCTTGTATACAACGTTTAAGTACCTTCTCAAGATTTTGTAATGCATCTTCAAAAGACACACCATAAGGAGTAAAATCATCCATAAATATTTCCATAGAGTCATTCAGCATATCAGAAAAGATTCCTATAACAGCCCTCTGAAAAGTTGCTGGTGCATTACATAGCCCAAATGGAAGAACTCTATAAGCAAAATTTCCCTAAGGGCTAGTGAAAGTGGTCTTGTCCTGGTCTTGGGGTGCAATTCTAATTTGGTTATACCCACTGAATCCATCTAGAAAAGAAAAGAATTTCTTCCCTGACAGACTATCCAACACCTGATCAATGAAAGGTAAAGGAAAGTGATCCTTTTGAGTAGCTTTGTTTAAGGCTTTGTAATCAACACATACTCTCCATTTCCCGTTTTTCTTAGGGACAATTACCAATGGGGAAACCCATTCACTGTCAGATATGGGGTATATAAATCCCGCATTAAGCAATTTCTGAAGTTCTTCTTTAACAATTTCTCGTAAATTAGGGTTCATTCGTCTTTGGGGTTGACAGACTGGTCGGCATCCCTCTTTAATGTAAATTCGGTGAGTACATAGTTCAGAAGAGATTCCTTTCATATCCGTGTAATCCCATGCAAATGCTTCCTTATTTTCACGTAATAACTTCATTAACTGTTGTGTTTCAGCAACTGTTAGATCAAGATTTATGTTTAATGTCTTGCCAGGTTCGATTTCGATCGTTATGCTTTTAGATGAGATGGTGGTTAATGTCTGAGATAAGTCTTCAGATTCAATCTTTTCTTGGGTATCTGTTTCAAAAATTGTAGTCAATTGATTGTGTGTTTCAGCAATTACAGAGGAAGGTTCACAAATAAAATTATTAATTATTTCATCCTCTGTATTGTCTTTAAGAGTTAAGGCTTGTCCAATAGTTAGAATGGGCTGAATAGCATTATCATCATAATCCATCCACATAGAATCTTCATTATTAATTATGGGTGTAGTATGAGGATAAAGAGTAAGCTGTTTAGTTTCATAACCATTAGAAATTGTCATTAAACCAGATCTGCAACTGATAAAGGCATCAGCTGTGGCCAACCATGGCCTCCCTAGAATTAAGGGGTGTCCCCCCAGCTTTGTTTTAGTCTGCAATACAACAAAGTCAGCTGGGTAATTCCAGGATTCAACTGAGATAAGTAGATCTTCAACAACTCCTTCAGGTTTAATTGTAGAACGGTCAGCCAAATCTAGAATGGTAGGTGTATATCTGATTGTGTTATTCAGCTGTAACATTTGTGAAGTTTCAAGAGTCATTATGTTTATTGCAGCACCTAAATCTACCAGAACTTGAGGAATCATTGTTTTACCAATTTGAACTGTCACGGTAGGATGGCCGGGATCACCATATTTCACAGGAGGGGTTTTTCCAGACATTAATGCAGATAAATCACCCATCACATGTACTGTAAGGGGATCTTTAGTTTTCCTACCAGGTTTCTTAACACAAATATCCCTTATGGTTCTGGCATAAATTGGTACATCTCTCAGTGCCTGTAAAAGTGGAAATTTAACATACAAGTTTTGCAATTCCCCTAAAATATTAAAAGCAGGTGTTTCAGGCGTTATAGTTAAAACTAAACGCTCGGGGAATGGTGGTTCTGTTATTTCAATACCCTTGTTAGAGGGTGGTTGTGCTTTCTTATGTTTCTCAGTTTCCTCTTTATCAGAATCAAAAGAGGTTATGTCATCAATAATAGGCTCTACTATTTTCCCGGATCTCAAATGAATATCATTACATTGCATAGTAGGAAATATAGACTGATTCTGAATATCAATGACTTGCACAACTTTATTATTGGGGTTAGGATTTGGTTGCACAGGTAGCTGGGGTCTCATTTGGTTATTTAGCGGAGCATTTGATGGCAGAGGAAGTGGTTGTTGAAATTGAGGAAATTGATTTGGATATGGGAGTTGTTGGCTTCTCCAATTTGAATTCCAAGGGTTAAAAGAAGATGGCCGCTGTGGGGGCCAAGGAGTCCACATTGCAGGATCAACAAAGGGAGGGTTTGATTGTTGCATGGGTGGGAAATTCATCTGATTAAAGGGTGGGTATTGCATTTGATTAAAGGGAGGGTAATTTGTTTGACTGAAAGAAGAATAATTATTCCAACGATTAAATGGCATACTAGAATTCATACCTTGTCCTTTTGGTTGCCATTGTCTTCTTTGAGTTAGCAAGTAAACTGCTTCAGCTTCTTCCTCCGTTGGCTGCAATGCTGCCTTTATTCCTGGTAGAGATGGACATTGTTGTGTTTCATGATATTTCTCACAAAGGGTGCAGATTGGTATTTTTTCCAATGGGCACTCCCTTAGTGGATGTTTGTCTCTACACTTTGGGCAAAAGACAGCCAGAGTTGCTTCTGCTTTAGCCTGCTTCTTTTTAACCTGCAAAGTGTCAATTTGTGAAGGAAAAGAACTTAACATCTCAGTTTTAAATTCTTCAAGTAAATTACCTATTTCAGCTCTTGTTTCTCCCCCACTGGCTGATTTATGCACTCTTGAATAGGTGGGATCTCTATTACTTACTCTGTTCTTTGCAGCTCCCCTTGAACACCTTTTACAAAGTTCAACAATCTCATCATATGATTCTTTAGATATATCTCCCTTGCCAAGCATGTTTAAAATGTCTAAACAATCATCCCTTAATCCTCTAAGTAATATTGTTTTGCAAATTTCCTTACTTATATTCGGATGATCAGATCTTTGTATATTATACTGCAGCCTTTCTACGTAGTCCTCCAGATTCTCATCCATCTTTTGTGCCATATTGAATAGTTCATCCTTCTTTTCTCTCGTCCGATAGTAGTCTTGATATTTAAGCAGAAATTTCTGTTTCATCTGTTCCCATGTTGTGATTACCTGACTCCCAAGGCTCATGAACCATCTTAAAGAATTTCCTTTTAATGTTGCTGGAAACAGTTTCAACTTTTGAGCATTAGTAACATAATCATAACTTCTGCATAATATATCAAATTCAAAGAGAAATTCATCTGGATCTTCAGAGGATAAACCATGGAATTTAGGTAAAGCTGACAATGGAATGTTCTTCATAGGAGTTGTTCCTCTAGGGAGATCACTAATAAGAAATCCCAAGGTAGAGAGAGAATTTTCATCCTTTCCTTCTCCTTCAGGATCTACATGTCCTCCACCAAATAAGTCTTCGTTGTTTCCTTCCATTGGTTGTTCTCCTACTGCACTTGCTCGATCGTCAAGATCTTCTACTGGCTCCTCAATGTTTTCCACTGGTCATCCAACACTCTCTATTAGTTCCTCAACGTGCTCTGCTGATTTGCTAACACTTTCTTCTGACTCTCCAGCACTGATTGCTGGTCCTTTAATTACCGGCTCCTCTATGTTTTCAGGGCCCACAACTTCCTCTGTTTTGTAATCCGATTGAGGGGAGTGCTGAAGTTTTGTTCTTCGAGAACTTAATCTCTGTGATGATTCATCCTTTGATAAAATCTCGTCAATGAAAGTCTTTCTTCCTCCCCTTCCTTTGCCCTTGCCACCTGTAGGATTAGTTTTCTTCTGGGTTCCGCGTCTTCTCATACAATCTGCACATCTAGAAAGAAAATATTAATGCTTTTGAAATCTATAATTGCCTTCCCCGGCAACAGCGCCAAAATGTTGGTCGCTTTAATTGTTTTAACAATTCAAGCTCCACATAAATTGTCAACCCGAGAAGGTCTGTTTATTCCAAAGACAACCACGCACTGGATATGCTCAATTCCAAAAGAAAAAATAATGTTGTAGTAAAATTCACACAATTATCAATCATACAAATCTAATTATTCACACCCTGTTTTAACAAAGCTAAAGTCTATTTATGTTATAGTAGAAGCAATTCCTCTATTGCAGTCTTTTAAGAATCCTAATGAAAGGAAATTACTCTGCAGGAAAGGAAACCAATCAACCATAACAGGGAACAGGACCCTATTCCTCCAAATAGGAAATTCAACACCTGCTGCCTGACACTAATCACACTGTAGAAAAGATAAATTCAAGAAAACAGGACCCTATTCCCATGAACAAGAACCTTCAGCACCTGTCTCTTGTTTCTAATCACACTGCAGGAAAAATAAAGTCAATCAATGGGAACAGGACCCTATTCCTTTGCACAGGAATATTCATCACCTGCTTCCCAACATCAATCATACATTCGAACAAATAACAGGAAAATATCTCTTGGCTCTTTTAAGAATGAATGTACCAAACTCATATAACGTTAAAGGAAACAAAATGCTTAATGACCTACCGAACTATGCAACTGGTGTTTCAGCAAACAGAATTAAATTAAGGTGCGAATATCATAAGGAAACTTAACAAACTACAGGAACAGTCGGGTGAATCTTGTGATGAAGGCGGGCCCTTTCCTTCTCACAAGATTACCCAGGGAAAGAGTTAAATTGAAGCGCTCAAAAGGAACCTTTATTCATCTGTCAAAAAGGAATGATACATTACAATGGAGTCTAGCTCCTTTCCGCTCAAAAACAATGTTCTCCTGTAGCTTCTAACTCCCTTTCCAATGATGATGTCTCCTCTTTTTAAAGAGGAGACATCTATTACAATTACATCAGAGCAAATCTATTTTTATCCAAATCTGTTCTTCTTTCTTAAAATAGGACTATTCTATTCTTCCATAGAAAGATATTGTTACAACAGATATAGAAAAAAAAAGTACTGGATTCAGAATAATCCGTGTAACCACTTCCTTGCTCGTCTTCATCTTATTTCCATTGTTCCAAAAATACTCTTCCAGAATCGCAAATTACGAGTAGTGACGGAATTTGCGTGCCCGCTGACTGTTTCAGCAACGGAGACGACTGTTTCAGCAACGGCCGATTGTTTCAGCACAGCACATAAATTATCTGCGATCTTTTAGAATTATGTTAGCAACAATCTACCTTCGATTAATGATGAAATATAAGAGTAATATGGAATTATATGTAAATAGATTAAATATATAGTAAAGAGGAGGATTTCATATACCTTTGGATAAAGTGAATGAAAATGATGATGGAACCCTTTTTAAATATAGTCATAAAGGGTAAGGTGGTGTCAAAATGTATGGTAAAAATGGTACATTGTGAGGTCCTAACACTCATCAATCATACTCATTCAAGACAGAAAGCAAGGTAATAATCTTGAAGTCAACAAATAGCTAAATCCTCTTACAAGGTTCAGTCATTAGACTACTTAGTTGAATTTTGCAATTATAACCATGACCATTAAACAAAAATGATAAATGAAATAGTAAAGACAACTTTTAATTCTGATTCATGAACTTGCAGCATAATAATAGAAATGTACTATCAAATCTGAATATGCAAATTTAAATGAAAAACACAAAGAAAGTATACCAGCACTGTAGTGGGGGCCCTCCACACTTTGCAAGCACACTTGAGATAACTCAGATGCAGAAAATGATGGACTATAACACCATGAATAACTAAATCTTTGTATTAAGTCTGAATTCCAATTACATAAATCAAAGTTTGAAGCTTGTCACGTAATATCTCATGTCTTGTGTCTAGCCTTCAATATTTTTCTTCTAACTATTTATCATTGAATTACATAACAAAAAGAGGTTATTCATATTCCTCAAAATCCTCACTATTCTCCCAAAGGAGTCGAATTAGTTCATATCCCTTTTTACAAGAAAAATATCAAGTCTGTTAATTAATTGCTCAGGATTTTCTGCTGAAATGGCTGAGGTTCACCAGCATTGACCAACCCCCTGTGGACTTTGAATCTGGAGGTGGATAGATTTTTCACCATCCTTGTACATTCATGAATAAGCCCTCAGTCTTCGATTTTGCCAACTTGTCATGCAATGTGTCAGAACGTAAAACCATTACAGGAAGTTACGATAACCTGTAATTTTCTGAAAAATCCTAGTTTTAACACAAAAATTCCTAAAATTAATTCCAATGTAAAAATAACAATAATGGCATCACATTGATCAATTTCAAAGGAATATGAGGGATTTAGGAAGGTTAAATGAGGAAATATTATGGATAATGTTAGGAATCTATAATTTTAGCAGATTGGTAAGACTAAAACTATAGAAGCAACATTATTTCAACCAACTTTTGGATTCTAGGATCTAGCCCTCCTGAATCCGGAGAGGGATCTCTCTATGAATGGGTTTAAAGATGTGATATTTAATAGCTGAAATTTTGATATTAGGCTAGTTATGAAGAGCTTGGGTTTTTTTTGTTTTGGTTGGGCAAGGACATGATGAAGGCGAAGGTAGTTTCAAAATGAAGGGTGAAGGTGTCTGCAAGTGAAGGAATGATTTGGCTGACAGAAAGGAAAAGATAGTTTTAACCCATTGGGCTATGGAGTCATAGGAGGATTTTAATTGGATAGGAAGGTTCAAGAAGGATCCATGGGGAAAGTCACTTATGTCAAAGGATCTCTTAAGGTGATTTTATGGAATGAAACAGATAGGAAATGAAGAACAAAAAAATGAAGGTATAATGAAACAGCCTAAGATCAAATAAGTTCTTTTAAACTATATTGCTTCAGCATGTACTTAAAAAAAAACATGAGAGTATTATGAGATCAGGTTAATACCTTTAAACTAGCCTTCTTTGAAGTTCTTTTAGTTAGAAAACATTAAACAACAGTTGAAAATCTTAAGATCAGGTAAGTGCCTTTAAACTATCCTGCTTTCAGCATATTCAATAAGAAAAACATAAAAGTATTATGAGATCAGGTTAGTGCCTTTAAACCAGCCTGCATTGAAATACTTTTAATTAGGAAACATTAGAAAAAACAGTTGAAAAGCTTAAGATCAGGTAAGTGCCTTTAAACTATCCTAATTTTAGCATATTCAATAAGAAAAACATAAAAGTATTCTGAGATCAGGTTAGTGCTTTTAAACCAGCCTACATTGAAATACTTTTAATTAGGAAACATTAGAAAAAACAGTTGAAAATCTTAAGCTCAGGTAAGTGCCTTTAAACTACCCTGCTTTCAGCATATTCAATAAGAAAACTACAGATCACAGTGACAAAGAACAATTTAGATCAGGCAAGTGCCTTTAAACCAACCTGCATTAATGTACTCTTCAAAGAGAACTTTCAAATGAAGAAAACATAGACAATAAAGCTTTCAGTAAGAGTAGGGTACTGTTGAGAGTAAATCCTAGATCTATGTTTGCTGCTCTTTATCAGAGAAAATGAACAGAATGAAAACATTAAGCAAAATAACAATTGACAGTGAGGAAAAAATCACCATTGACACAAATCAGGATCCCATAAATCAACAGCTTGTATTTGATGTTCAAACCAGTTACAATCAGCAAGCCCGGTGGGTTTCTACAACTTCAAACTTCCCATATCAGCTTATATATCTTTGAATTGCAAACAGGGCATCAGTAGCTTCAGAATAACTATTACATACATTCAGATGTCTAGAGACCAACATTTGCTCATCTTCTACAGAAGTATTTATAGCAGAATGAAGAGGTGGGAGGATTTCCCATGGGTCAAGTATCATTAATTATGTAATCAATGCAATTTTTGGCTTTTGAGAACCAGGCAAGGCATAAGGCAGGAATGTAATCATTTCTAACTCTGCTTCATAACTCTGTTTCTGCCTTTCGAGGCCTAATGATTGAAAAGATCTTCTTCTGGACTGTTCTTTAATCTTTTAAAATAGTTTTTCCGACAATTAGAGATAAGATCCTTGAGTAACATTAATTGTTTGACTGTCTTTGGGAAAAAACCTCGTATTTGTAATAATGACCAAGTCTTCTTTAACTACCATGAGGTTGTAGTTACCCTTTGGGGGCTGGAGAGGTTTATTCACTTTAGTTCAGCGTTTTTGATCTTCTGCTCTGGCAAGAACTGATACTCTTTTAACTGTGATTTAAGAACACAGTGTCTTGTTGATGTGCAGGGCCATGCAGGGCCTTTATAGTATCAGTACCCATGAAACATTTATAATCGTGGAGCGGAACCCTGTTTTAGTCGTTTTCCCTTTGATAATCAAAGGCTGAAAGATCGGGGCCTTTAGCTTTCTTTCATTCGTAATATGGACAGAACCTTCGGGACCTGCAAAACAAACAAAATGTTACGAAGTCCTGCGAAAATAGGTTAAACTGCTTCATAAGGCGGGGAAGGAGCATAGCCGTTGGATCTGGACATGTGGATGGTCAAGATCTAATCGGGGGTTTTCAATCGGCGGGAGGAGAAAAGGAGTGCGATGAAAAAAAACTCCGATGCGATTATGCGATCGGAAGGGCCAAGGTGATTAAGCGATGTCCGCCAATCTAAGGACCAGATCGACGGTGGGAAATGAATCAAAGGTCTGGTTGATCGGAGGGATAAACAAAAAGCATGCGATTTAAAATTGCGATGTGATTGAAATCACCGATGCGACGGAGCGCTGGCTGTTTGATCGACTTTCGATCAACGACGAGGATTAGTTTTTAGAATGAAAGGTGGAAACCCTTATAATACATGAAAACCCAAAGTTTTTTAATATAAAACAAAGGTTTTAAGGGATCGAGGCGAAAAAATAAAAAATGATAGGCGCTCGACTGCGGGGCCGTTGGCTGTATGAAATTCAAATGGCCCGGGGCTTTATATAAAAAGGGCCAATCGGAATCGAAAGACCGGGCCTGGTCTTTTTAATCTACCCATCTGAAATCTTGCAATGCGATTTAGCACCTGGGGTCTTTAACACTTGGGCCCGGGGAAAGTCATATGAAACAGAGGTGAGGGGGGCGGAGTTTATATACAAGACCCAATCGCATTGGAGCTTTGATACGGGTCTTTTCGATCAACCCATTTGAAACTTCCGATTGCGTTTGCGCAATCGGTCTTTTTAATCTACCCATTAAAATATTTAACACATGCTTTTGGTTTTTAGTTCAAAAGTTTGGATAAATGGGTTTTTGACTTTATAAATGAAAAAAGGTGATCGGGAAGGATTTTACAAGGCTTTAAGGGCGGAGGTGGGCCCACAGGATATATATATATATATAAATTGATGCGATCGGGATTTTTTATAATGCAAAGGATCAATCGCATCGGGGTTTTTCAATCCAAAACATGATCGCAATCGAAATTTTTGAATAGAGCACAAGTCTCGCGCATTTGGATATTTCTGATGCGATTAGTGCTCGGGGTAATAACTCTTGGTTTTTAAAAGAAACATGAGATCTAGAGTTATATCAAAGGGAGCTGATCGCATCAGGGTTTTTGTGTAACAAAACATATGCACTCATCTGATTTATTCCGATGCGATAAGCGCTGATGGGACTAGTGCCTGGTTCCGGGGAAAGGGCATGTGGGGGGAAGTGGTTTGGACTTAGCCCAAGGGGCTTAAGTCCATAGGAATAAAACTTGGTTTTTTATGAAATTTTTAAAGTTTTCAATGGTTTTTAGAGGTTTCGATAAAGCTAAAGAATGGGTCTTTAACTTTATAAAAGTGATTTTCATGAGGGGGGAGAAAAGAAATCATGAAAACAAAGGGGTTTTTATGGAGAAAAAGGGGAGCGAATGAAGGTAATTTTGGAAGAGGGGGAGAGGAAGAATGGTGTTTTTATAGCAGTTTCTTCTTATGAAATTAGCAGAATTTTTGAGTTCTAGAGGGAATCAGTAGTGAAGACTTTTTAAACATGAACATGAGATCTCCCACAGGCTTCAAGAGATAAAATTTTGGCCATGAAAGTGTTTCTTGAAGACTGAACAATGTTTTGGCCACCTTTTGATAGGAAAAATTTTACAGGTGGCAAACAGTGGCTCCACTTGGGGATGGTGCCTTCTTGAAGGCATCAAGAACTTCAGACTTGCTTTCTATGGGAGGCTGACCTATGCTACATCCATTATGTTTCTCTGGGAGGCTAACCTGTGCCTGATCCATTGGGCTGTCCTTCCTTTGCTAGGATGATCTTGCTCTGAAAACATATTAGCAGCTATAATAACAATGGACTTTCATCTACAAGCTTTCTACCTACCCAATCCTGCAGATCTAACATTTTTTCTTCTTAGAGTGCACTTGGATTGGAAAACTCTCTTACAACATTTTATTCTTTTTGAAAGCAAAAATATAATCTATTTCTACTCCTTATTTCTCCATGGATTCAGATTAAACAGTTGAATCCATATAATTCTCTACCTAATCTACTATCTTTTGGGATTAAACTGTCCAACATATTTTTATTCTCTAAATTCTACAACAGAAATTTAAAAAGCATTCAAGTCAGGATTGAATAGTCTAACTTGATGCTAGTCTATGGCATAAAACAAGTTGCACACAGACATTTATTTTGCAGAAAATTAAATCAAAATGGAAGGCTTAAGATCTGAAAGTTTAAAGCACTTCCTTCATCTTTTTACAGCTCTGTTTTGACTCTTTTTTGAGTTGTTTCTTCCTTGTCTTATGGTTCAGATTTTGAGTTGTTTAGAACCAGATTAACATCATTTTTGACTCAGAAAATAAAACAGATTTGAGTCATGTCTTTTTGGGAACTTAGGTCTAGATTTTGAACATGTTTGAACCTTTAATTTCTATCCTAAACTATCTACTGATAAGCCAAGATTAAACATTTTGGAAAATCAAATTCACTATCCTATCAGCAGAAAATTTAAAGCTAATTAGTCAAGTTTAGGCTGTTTGACTAACTAGAAGTGTGTTTTGTAGGAGTGGCATTTGAGCTTGCACAATTTCATATTTGTTTCTTTTTTCTGGTATGGGGCTTATACCTTTCTTGTTTTGACAATCTGCCCTCTTTTCTTTCTTTAATTGTTTTTGTATTTTTTCTTTTATGAGACTGAACAAAGCACATGGTATTTATAATGGAAATGAAAGCTTTAAAATCTAACTTAGCAATAGTAATTCTTAAGAACCCTGCCATTGAAAGGACCCCCAAACAGATCTGTGCCATCTAACTCTTGTAGAAAAAAGGCATTAGGACCAATGTTGGACTAGATGATGTAAGGAACTTGCCACAAACTGTCAAATTTACCATGTTTACCCTTATCCTCTCTTTTGGAATCCCATTTGAGTACCTTATCTCCAATGTTGAAAACACAGGCCTTTGTTCTTTTGTCAAACAAATTCTTTATGTTTTCTTGCACCTTCTGAGCCCTATTGTAAACCTCTTCCCTTGTCTGCTGGAGATGTATTGTCTCACTGATCCTCCTAATCATGTTGTCCTCTTCTGACTGTATTTCTTGGATTAATTTTATTACTGGTACACCTAGGATGGTAGGAAACACTACATCTGCTCCATAAACAAGCTGGTAAGGGGACATTCCAATGGACCTTTTTGTGGTCAATCTGTCTGCCCACAGAGCGTGCACCAACTTGTTATGCCATGATTTTTTGTTCTCTTCAAGCAACTTCTTGATGATGGTCACCAAAATTTTATTTGATGATTATGCTAGCCCATTACCTTGAGGGTAGTAAGCAGTGGAATGACCAAGTGTAATCTGACACCTGTGACAAAAATCAATCATCTTTTTGGAACCAAAAGCAGTAGCATTATCAGTAATAATCTTCCTAGGGCATCCAAATCTAGACAAGATATGGTCTTCAAGGAATTTTATAATGATAGAATCTGTGGCATTCCTAGAAGGGATGGCTTCAATCCATTTCGTGAAGTATTCAGTGGCTGTGAGAATCCATTTGTGTTGGGCAGACGAAGCAGGATGGATTTCCCCTATGAAATCTAGGCCCCACTGTTGAAAAGGAGCTTCAACAACGATAGGTTGTAATGATAAAGGAAAAAGTTTTCTTTTGCCTTAAAAAATTTGGCATTTGTGATAGACAGCTATCATTTTATGGACATCCTGGAAGAGGGTGGGCCAGTAATAGCCAGCTCTAAGGATTTTATTGGCTGTGGTTTTCCAGTAAATATGACCTCCACACTCTCCTTCATGGAATTCATGTTTGATCCTTTCTGCATCAACTTCAGGCAAACATTTAAGCAATAAACCATCAACATTTTTCCAATATAAAAATTCATTTAAAATGCAATATTTCCTAGCTTTCAACTTTAAAAACCTTACCTTTGTTTTTGATAAATCAGGGGGAGCATTAATATTTGCAAGCACATACAAGATGTCAGTGTACCAAGGTGAGTTTTGAAACTACTCTTCGATAGTGGGAGCAAGTAATTCTTCCTGTTCATCCAAGGCATCTACCATGTTAATGTCAAGGGCTTGTAGATTAGATTCAGCCATTAATTGAGCTAAGCCCTGACCTTTAATAAGCTTGGTTGGTCTGATTTCCAAATCATACTCTAATATAGCAGCAATCCATTTGCCTCTCTTTCCATCTGGGTCTTACGACAAGATGTCTTTTACCACTATATTAGGTACATAGGCAATGATGTGGAAATGTAGAATATACACCCTGAAGTCCTTTAAGGCTTTTACCAAAGCATAGGCCTGTTTTTCCATTATGTTATATTTCAAGGGTGCATCCCTTAAAGCCTTGCTGAAAAAAGAAATGGGATTTTCTTTTCCCTTTGGGTTTTTCTGCAACAGGACTGCAGCCACAATATTCTCTGAGGCAAAGGAGAAAATAAGGAACTCTTTTGAAAAGTCTGGGCTGATTATGACCGGTGCCTGGGTGAGTGCATGTTTTACCAATTCGAAGGATTTTTTGGTTTCTACAGTCCACTTCACTCCTACTTATTTCTTGAGAATATTAGTCATGTTTCTAAGGAGCTCTGCTAAGTTGGGAATAAACCTTTTTAAGAAGTTAATCTTTCCAATAAAGGACTGCAATTCTTTTATGTTCCTTGGTTGGCTAATCTGTAGTATTCCCTCAACTCTATTTGGATCTATTTTAATCCCTTATTTTGAAATGATATGGCCAAGGATTTTACATTCCTGAAGGCCAAACACTGTCTTTTTGGGATTTAAAGATAACCCAAACCTTCTGCACTTTTCAAGGACCTTTCTTAAATTTTTCAAGTGCTCTTCATCAGATTTGGAATAAGCTGTTATGTAATTAAGGTAAATTACAATGAAGTGCCTATATCCTCTGAAAATGCAATGTCCATGGCCCTTTGGAAAGTGGCCCCAACATTCATTAATCCAAAAGGAATTTTCACATACATGAAAGTGCCCCAAGGAGTGGTGAAAGTTGTCTTGAGTTGGTCTTCTGGGAGTACTAAAACCTAGTTATACCCTGAAAAACCATCTAATAGAGAAATCCTCTTCGAACCAACTACCCTTTGTAGAATGTGTTCCATTTTGGGTAAAGGGTAATTGTCTTTTAGGGAGGCTCTGTTAAGGTTTCTGAAATCAATGAATAATCTGATTTCTCCTGTCTTTTTCCTTACAGCTACAAGGTTAGAAACCCAATCTGAAAACCTCACAGGTACAATGATTCCTGCCTCATACATTTTCTTGATTTCCTTTTCTACTAGAGGCAGTTGTATTGGATTAATTCTACACAGTTTTTGCTTAAAGGGGTTTTGGTTTTCTTTCAAAGGGATCTTGTGCTGGATTATTTATATATCGTAGGATTTCAAGTCTTCATAGCTCTAGGCAAACACATCGAAAAACTCTTTAAACAGGTAAACGTATTTCCTTTTCATGTCTGGTGGCAAGGACTTAGCCAATTTAATCATTTTTGGCTGATCCTCAGTGCCTATGTTGCATTCCTCGACTTCAGACTCTGTGTATTCTACACTCGGCTTCTTTGCTACGTCGTTAAAATCAAAGAGGTCTTCTAACGGTGCTAGTCCCCTAGGTATGTTCTTGTCTTTTGACGACAATACCTCAATGTCTTCTTTTTTTGTGTCCTTGTATTCTTCAGTATGAGTTTCAAGTTTTTTAGTTAACATGTTGATTTCTACGGGACTAGATGGTTTTTCGTTTTTAGGGGACCTTTTGTTTAGGAAATTTTCATCGGATTTAGAATCTGAATAAGATAACTCAAATTCATTCCTGCCCAGCAGAAAATATTCTATATGTTTGTCACCCTCAAAGATCTACCAATATTTTTCATTATCTGGCACAACTGGTCTAAACTTAATTTGAGTTGTACAGTCTTTGGTTTCAAATGGCGTTAAGCAAGTTCTAGCCACAAAAGCTAAATTGTGGGTGGCAATATTTCTTTTTCTTGGAATAAAAATCAATTTGTACTCCTCAAAAGTTTCTAAAATGTCCATGACATCGTTTCGATAAGCTCTAAGTCTGGGATGATTTGCGTTATATTCCCCATTGACTTGCTTAATGACTAGTTCTGAATCCCCATACACATTAATTCTTGTGGCTCCTAACTTTTTTAATAGATGTAAGCCTAAGAGAAGGGATTCATATTCTGATATGTTATTGGAACACTGAAAGTTTAATTTGCAGGAAATGCTCTCTGTGTGGTTGTTTCCGGTGTTGGTAATCCAGACACCTGCACCAGCATTTCTCTTAGTACATGACCCATCAAAATACATACTCCACAGAGGACTGTTTTTGGTTTCATCTTGTTTATTGTCTTCTTCAACCAACGTGCTCAAGGGTTGTTGTGAAATCTCGATGCTTAGTTGTATTTGTTTCACATCCTCAGGTTTTTCATGGAGTTGAGCGTGAGGGGCAGTCTGTTGTCTGCCATCTTGGCTTTGTTCACTCTGGTCTGTTGTTTCAACGCGTTGTTCCAAAATTTCTCCCTCGTTTTCTTCCATATCTAGAACTGCATTTATTTCTAGATTAGGGGTTTCTAACTGTTTGGCTAAGTCATTGTATTCTAGTTCTTGCTTATTCAAGGATTCATCATTGTAAAGGATAAATGAATCCAGGTTCGTATGGACAGAGTAAATGGGGGAATTTTCAGGGTTTTCCGAGCTATTGACCATGAATTTCAAGTGTGCCTCTCTATATAGCCTTCTGAGCTGGTAAAGACAGGGATACTGGCATATGTCCCATCCATCTGCATTGTACCTTGCAGCTTGGCACCCCATGACCTTAATAACAACATGCCATACTTAGGAGGCACATCAGCCACCACAACATCCATAACCATGTACTTGGCTGGGATTTGAGTCAAACTTACACAAAGGTCTTTGATTAGGCCAAGGCATTTCACTCTGTTAGAGTCAAAAGAATATAAATCCTTGTAAGGTCTGGTTACTTCTAGCACTAGCCTTTCCATTATCACCTTTGGCATAAGATTTTGTGAGGCTCCAGAGTCATGCATAGCATTATGCAGGATTTTGTCATGGATATTAAGGCTGATGTAGAACGGAGGTACTATCCCTTCTTGAAATTTCCCTTCAATTTTAGGACCAAAAATGAGTTTTGGCTGGTCATCATTAAAATTGACTGTATCATTATTATCCTCAATATTTAAAGCCTTAAAAATTTGGGCTCTATATACATGATGGGTAGCTAACTCAGTCAAGGGAACAGAGATTTTGATCTTTGAAATTTCCTGCTCGAGGCTGAAAGGAATTTGGTTTTTTGAAAAACTTGCCTTAGCCTTACTAGCTTCTAGATTATCAGCAACATCAGCTCGTTGATTTGTTCTATTTACGTTTGATAGAATGGTTTTAACAGGAGTACTAGCTGAAGTGTTAGTACTACTAAGGTCCGCACTCTATTTTTCATTGTTTTGAGTGCCTTTCTCTCTATGTCTATCAGAATTCATAGCTACTATTTTGTCCTTTTGTTTGACCATTTTAGGCTTGGTTGTAGTGTTGTGTTGTGATAATTTTTCAGAGGTTTTGGTGTTGGGAGTTTGTTGACTGGTTTTGCTTCTAAGGTCATATTCTTTCTGAGGCTCTATGATGACATTTTCCATGTCCTAAAAATAACTTTCATTATTATCTTTGTTGTCATCATAAAGGGTATGAAAACCTTGTTCTTTATCAAAATGAATCTCAAAGTCATCATTATCTACTCCCAACATGTTGATATCGTCTTCCTCTGTTATCTCCTCTATTTCCTCAACCTCACTTATACAGTTTTGATGAAAGGGAGGAGTGATCTGTTGATCATCTTCCCTAGGTTTGTTTGGAGGTTGGTTCCTTCTAAAATTCTGATTCTGGTTTCTTTTTTAAGGAGCAGTTTGGTTTTGAATTGCTTGTGCTCTCTCAAGGATGCTCAGTTTCTTCATCATCTCCTCCATCATTATTTCCATTTTTGAGTTGGAAGTAGAAGGGGCATTTTCCTCTCTAAAGGATACTCTCTTTTCAGTTTTCATTATTGCTCTCTTCTCCATTAGGTTGACTTCCACAGAAAGAGCACCCTTTTGCATATCTTCAAGAGTTGCAAAATCTCTCTCTCTCAGCTGATAGGCCATCTTAGGGTCGAACCCTTCAGAAAACTTGTTTAAAGCTGCGCCTTGTGGAGGTTTTAGTTCTGGGGAAAGTGCATTATACACACTATTGAATCTAGTGCAATAAGCTTGCACACTTTCCCCAGTGTCTCTATGGATATTTTTATAGTCAGAAAGGACTTGGAGAGGGTTTTTCTTTACCTCCCATTTGTTTAAGAATGTTTGATGGAAGGCTTGTAGATCACGGATATTATGGGGGGTTAAACCTTTGAACCATTTCCTCACTTCTCCCCCTAAGCTTTGAGAAAATAACCTAAGTTTGACCGAATCATCATCAATTTCATTTCTGTCAAAGTAGTCATTCATCTTATCCACATGTTGTGATGCAGTTGTAGCATTGTTAGCATCATATAATGGAATTTTGGATTGATAGTCCTGTGGAAGATTGACTAGTGGTACAGGAAGGACTAGGGGAGCATACCATGCGGCCATGGTAGGAGGTGGAGGTGGATTTACAAGCGGGACAATGGGCTGAAGTGGGGTGGTTTGAACAGTGGATGTAGGGTTAGCAGAAGTGGATGGACCAGGAATAGACTGCTGAGTTGATCTTGGATGAGGGGCACCTAAGCTGTGAAGAAAATGCAAATAAGGAGGCGTTGTTTCTCTACTACCAATAGGTTCACTTGTTTGTGGGGATGATAGTGAAGACTCAAAATCTAACTGATCTAAATCACCAAGAGACCTAGTTCTAAATGGATTTACTAAGTCAACTTGAGATTGTTGTAGATCTGAAAGATTTTCAAGGACAGAATTAGCTCTCAAGGGTGATCTGAAAACAATTGATAAATTAATCTTAGGAGACTTCCTAAGGATACTTTCTGGGTTTTTAACTATCTTAGGTGGGTCAGGGTTAGGATAGGCTCTAGTGTGAATCTTCCTAGAAGCCACTATGCTATGTTTTTTAGACCCAAAAATAAACAAGACAAGTTCAGCTAGGTATGACAATCTTTAAGAGGTTAACTAGTCTATTTTGCAAAAAAATTAATCGTATAGTCTTGTGACTGAGTTTGAAAGGTGTTACAATGATAAGGGTTCTTCCCAGTGGAGTCTTAAGGTCTGTTCAGGATTGTGGAGTCACCAAGTGGAAGTTTTTAGCTCTTTTCAGAGGTAAACGGTCTTATGTTCCACCACCATGTTTATTGAATACCAATCTAAAATATTTTTAGGTTTTTCTGAGTTGTGTGGTTGTATGGAAAACTAAAGAGTCTATAAAAGCTGGCCAAGCAACTATGAACTCAAAAATTTTCCCCAGCGGAGTCGCCAGAAATGTTAGGAATCTGTAATTTTAGCAGATTGGTAAGACTAAAACTGCAGAAACAACATTATTTCAACCAACTTTGGGATTCTAGGATCTAGCCCTCCTGAATCTAGAGAGGGATATCTCTATGAATGGGTTTAAAGATGTGATCTTTAATAGCTGAAATTGTGATATTAGGCTAGTTATGAAGAGCTTGGGTTTTGTTTGTTTTGGTTGGGCAAGGACATGATGAAGGCGAAGGCAGTTTCAAAATGAAGGGTGAAGATGTCTGCAAGTGAAGGAATGATTTGGCTGACAGAAAGGCAAAGATAGTTTTAACCCATTGGGCTATGGAGTCATAGGAGGATTTTAATTGGACAGCAAGGTTCAAGTAGGATCCATGGGGCAAGTCACTTATGTCAAAGGATCTCTTAAGGTGATTTTATGGAATGAAATAGATAGGAAATGAAGAACAAAAAAATGAAGGTATAGTGAAATAGACTAAGATCAAATAAGTTCTTTTAAACTATATTTCTTCAGCATGTACTTAAAAAAAAACACGAGAGTATTCTGAGATCAGGTTAATACCTTTAAACTAGCCTGCTTTGAATTTCTTTCAGTTAGAAAACATTAAACAACAGTTGAAAAGCTTAAGATCAGGTAAGTGCCTTTAAACTATCCTGCTTTCAGCATATTCAATAAGAAAAACATAAAAGTATTCTGAGATCAGGTTAGTGCCTTTAAACCAGCCTGCATTGAAATACTTTTAATTAGGAAACATTAGAAAAAATAGTTGAAAAGCTTAAGATCAGGTAAGTGCCTTTAAACTATCCTGCTTTCAGCATATTCAATAAGAAAAACATAAAAGTATTCTGAGATCAGGTTAGTGCCTTTAAACTAGCCTGCATTGTAATATTTTTAATTAGGAAACATTAGAAAAAATAGTTGAAAAGCTTAAGATCAGGTAAGTGCCTTTAAACTACCCTGCTTTCAGCATATTCAATAAGAAAACTACAGATAATAGTGACAAAGAACAATTTAGATCATACAAGTGCCTTTAAACCAACCTGCATTAATGTACTCTTCAAAGAGAACTTTCAAATGAAGAAAACATAGACAATAAAGCTTTCAGTAAGGGTAGGGTACTGTTGAGAGTAAATCCTAGCTCTATGTTTGCTGCTCTTTATCAGAGAAAATGAACAGAATGAAAACATTAAGAAAAATAACAATTGACAGTGAGGAACACATCACCATTGACACAAATCAGGATCCCATAAATCAACAAATTTTATTTGATGTTCAAACCAGTTACAATCAGCAAGCCCGGTGGGTCTCTACAACTTCAAACTTCCCATATCAACTTATATATCTTTGAATTGCAAACAGGGCATCAGTAGCTTCAGAATAACTATTACATACATTCAGATGTCTAGAGACCAACATTTTCTCATCTTCTATAGAAGTATTTATAGCAGAATGAAAAGGTGGGAGGATTTCCCATGGGTCAAGTATCATTAATTATGTAATCAATGCAATTTCTGGCTTTTGAGAACTAGGCAAGGCATAAGGCGGGAATGTAATCATTTCTAACTCAACTTCATAACTCTGTTTCTTCCTTTCGAGGCCTAATGATTGAAAAGATCTGCTTCTGGACTGTTATTTAATCTTTTAAAATAGTTTTGCCAACAATTAGAGATAAGATCCTTGAGTAACATTAATTGTTTGGCTATATTTGGGAAAAACACCTTGTGTTTGTAATAATGACTAAGTCTTCTTTAATTACCATGAGGTTGCAGTTTCCCTTTGGGGGTTGGAGAGGTTTATTCACTTTAGTTCAGCGTTTTCGATCTTCTGCTCTGGCAAGAACTGATACTCTTTTAACTGTGATTTAAGAACACCGTGTCTTGTTGATGTGCAGGGCCATGCAGGGCCTTTATAGTATCAGCGCCCATGAAACGTTGATAATCGTGGAGCAGAACCCTGTTTTAGTCGTTTTCCCTTTGATAACCAAAGGTTGAAAGATCGGGGCCTTTGGCTTTATTTCATTCATAATATGGACAGAACCTTTGGGACCTGCAAAACAAACAAAATGCTACGAAATCCTGCGAAAATAGGTTAAACTGCTTCAGAAGGCGGGGAAGGAGCGTAGCCGTTGGATCTGGACACGTGGACGGTCCAGATCTAATCAGGGGTTTTCAATCGGCGGGAGGAGAAAAGGAGTGCAATGAAAAAAAACTCCAATGCGATTGCGCGATCAGAAGGGCCGAGGCGATTAAGCAATGGTCGTCGATCTGAGGACTAGATCAATGGTGGGAAATGAATTGGAGGTCTGGCCAATCGGAGGGACAAAAAAAATGCATGTGATTGAAAATTGCGATGCGATTGAAATCGCCGATGCAACGGAGCACTGGCCATTTGATCGACTTTCGATCAACGACAAGGATGAGTTTTTAGAATGAAAGGCGGAAACCCTTATAATACACGAAAACCCAAAGTTTTTTAATATAAAACAAAGGTTTTAATGGATCGGGGTGAAAAAATAAAAAAGCATAGGTGCCCGACTGCGGGGCCGCTGGCTGTATGAAATTCAAAGGGCCCAGGGCTTTATATAAAAAGGGCCAATCGGAATCGGAAGACTGGGCCTGGTCTTTTTAATCTACCCATATGAAATCTTGCGATGCAATTCAGCGCCTGGTGTCTTTAACACTTGGGCCCGGGGAAAGTCATATGAAACAGAGGTGAGGGGGGCGGAGTTTATATACAAGACCCAATCGCACCGGAACTTTGATGCGGGTCTTTTCGATCAACCCATTTGAAACTTCCGATTGAGATTGTGCGATCGGTATTTTTAATCTACCCATTAAAATATTTAACATGTGCTTTTGGTTTTTAGTTCAAAATTTTGGATAAATGGGTTTTTGACTTTATAAATGAAAAAAGGTGATCAGGAAGGATTTTACAAGGCTTTAAGGGAGGAGGCGGGCCCACAGGATATATATATATATATATATATATATATATATATATATATATATAATGATGCGATTGGGAGTTTTTATAATGCAAAGGATCAATCGCATCGGGGTTTTTCAATCCAAAGCATGATCGCAATCGGAACTTTTGAATAGAGCACAAGTCTCGTGCATTTGGATATTTCCGATGCGATTAGCGCTTGGAATAATAACTCTTGGTTTTTAAAAGAAACATGAGATCTGGAGTTATATCAAAGGGAGCCGATCGCATCAGGGTTTTTGTGTAACAAAACATATGCGCTCATCTGATTTATTCCGATGCGATAAGTGCCAATGGGACTAGCGCCTGGTTCTGGGGAAAGGACATGTGGGGGGAAGTGGTTAGGACTTAGCCCAAGGGGATTAAGTCCATAGGAATAAAACTTGGTTTTTTATGAAATTTTCAGAGTTTTCAATGGTTTTTAGAGGTTTCGGTAAAGCTAAAGAATGGGTCTTTAACTTTATAAAAGTGATTTTCATGAGGGGGGAGAAAAGAAATCATGAAAACAAAGGGGTTTTTATGGAGAAAAAGGGGAGCGAATGAAGGTAATTTTGGAAGAGGGGGAGAGGAAGAATGGTGTTTTTACAACAGTTTCTTCTTATGAAATTAGCAGAATTTTTGAGTTCTAGAGGGAATCAGTAGTGAAGACTTTTTAAACATGAGCATGAGATCTCCCACAGGCTTCAAGAGATAACATTTTGGACATGAAAGTGTTTCTTGAAGACTGAACAATGTTTTGGCCACCTTTTGATAGGACAAATTTTACAGGTGGCCAACAGATAAAATGAAGTTTTAGGTGAAAGAATAAGTCATGAAATGGTACCAACATCTCCCCCAAACACAAGACTTTGCACGTCCTCATGCTAACCTGTCAGACTCCTCTGTTTGCTGCTTCTGTATAGTTTTATACATTTTAGTCAAGCTTTGTAGAAGGAAATATGGAAGGCTGATGGTACATTCCCCTTTCAAATGCAACAACATTTTGATATGATAAAGAAGCACTATACTATATCTACCCTCGCATGTGATAAATTTTTGAAGTATATAGACCATTTCATCCCAAGGATGAACAAACCAACTTCTGGAAACTCCGATTTTTCTTCACTGAGGATACTCTATATCTAGATATAAATTGTGTCCATGATTTCTCCTTGAATTGCTTAGTTTTGAAGTATTTTTCACCCTCTGGACTGATACCTATTGTTGAGCTATAGTATCCTTTGAAACTCTGAATGAAAGACTCCCTACTGTGGCTCTTTCTCCATTAAATGAAGAAGCAAATTGCTTTGTGATTTATTCATTATGCCCATTAAATTTTTCTAAAAATATCAACCACTGCGTGTCTCTCAAAATTTTAACATAGTCTTCATCTAATTTCAAACTATCAAAATTCTCCAGTTCTAATCTATTTTCCATTAAATTCTTCCGTTATAATTACCCTGTCTTCTTAAAAAAAAAATTACCCAGGGTATTTGTAATGTCCCTTTTTCACTAACATGCTGCTCCGTCGGGAACATCTTAAGATGTTCCATTTTCCTTCTTCAGTGAGCTATCAAAAGTCCATTTCAGATATTGAATGATGGGGAATTTACAGGATATGACTTTTTCTAAAGAAGGGAGAAATCCTGAGGCTATTTGGCCCTTCTCAGAGTCTGCCTATGGATATGCAATATTCCACCTCGGGAATTTCTGCTACAAGGTCCTTGAGGATGCTGTATAAGGAAGCTGCTGCATGAATAAGGCAAACCAGTGCTAGGATGCCCTAGAATACTCAATATACAACTCCTATTCAAAACATGAGCTCAAAGAAATACAGCTAGATGGGTTATTCAGATCTCCCCAAACTAGATCTGTAAAACAAGGCTCAAATGAGAGAGCTACAACAATACATGAACATAACCAATAACTCTGCAATTCCGAAATACACCATAAGAGGGAAAATACTACAGCAGCCAATGTATTATGATATCAGCAATAAAATACAAGAAATATCATGAGGAATGAACCCCTTTTGCAATAGGAATCAACCTCCCATGATTACACCCTGAAATACAAATGTTGCTGCAACTACACAAAATGTCGGAAGACCATGCCTGTGTAGTATATATGTAGTAGTAGCTGCTGAATATGTATAAAATGTACATGATTCTGAAGGATACAAATAAATAGCCCAATAAAAGAGAAATGGGCTGAAATACATGATTTCTATCCAATCTATGAAGATTGCTAGAAATGCTGGGGAAAATACAAAATGTGACAACAGAGTTGTCGCCGCAACTGAACCAAAAAATGAATGAGCTTGTGGCTGATCTGAAATCTGATTTCCCTCCTCTGATATTGTCTCCAATACAAAGGGCTGATCCCTTTGTCTCAAAAACATCTTCCTTGAAGCTCCAGAAACCCCTCTTTCACTGCCTCCTCCAAAATAACACAGTTTCCTCCATGGAATGCGCAGTGGGAGATGATGGAAGAGTGACCTCATGCCACTGATCTAAAATAAAGCCCGGGAATCCTCCTTGCAGCTCCTCCAATGAATAGATCCCTCCACCACTGAAGAATACAAGCTAAGAAGACTCCATGAGTTCCTCCTTGCTGCCCCGAGAAACACAACGTCCTCTTTGCTGCAGAAATAACGTTGTAACTGATGCTAGTAGCTATGGCCAATTATGGATTGAGGAAATATAGCTCAATCCTCATCCTTCATTGAGGAAGAGGTAGGGATTCCCGACTGGGAAAACCCTAGTGCCCGAGGGCACCATCACCCTACTAAACAGCTTGGGGATGCAAGCTCTTGTAGACCCAAAGTCTGAAATTTAAAACATAGCTTAATTAAAATGGGTTTCTATCTCCTCCATATAAAGTGAGAGAAATCTTCTCCACCATGGTCCCACCAATTAGGGTTTCCACCCTCATGTGAAGCTCTTCCCTCCAAAACTGCGCAACTTCTCTAGGAAGCTTCTCCTCTATAGGCGGCGCCGTTGAATTTATTCAAAGATGACTAATCCAAGTAAGCTGGGTTCCATTCACACCCTTGGTGTTGATTTCAGCTGCTTTATTCACTCCCCTTTCACATTAGGAGTGCTATTTCTTCATCTAAAGGGGGTTTAAGTGTCTCCTTCCCCATTTTATTAAATAAAAATAAAATGTGCTACTATAATGTTCCATTTTAGCTTGAGGCTAAAATTGGGAACATTACAGTCCTCCCCTCCCACATGTTGCTTTCCCTCAAGAAACTGCATGAAGAGAAAAAAATATTCTCCCCCTTCTTCACCTGTGGCCTCCTCATCAATGGTCCCACCACTACTCAAATATGCTGCAATGAATCTGTCCTCCAATGCTCTCTCCCAAGTATGCAAGCTGACAACAATGCTCCTCATGGAAAGATAGAAGGTGTAGTGGAATCCTTCCGCCTGTGTTAATGCCTCCTTAAGGTAGGAGTGATGATATGCATGGGAAAATTTGTCTCCCAATGATGATCTCCTCATCCATGCAATCATCCAAATAAAATCTCAACCCCCAATTTCTGCAATGTGTTGGGGCTGAATGGAGAGTTGTGTTGGTGCTCTCATGATGGCCCTCTCTCAATTTGAAGTGTTCATGGGGCTGCCTCTGCCCTTGGGCTAAAATGGTATGGCCTCCAAGAATGGCCCAAGCTACCCCATCAAGAAATCCAGCCATGAAATGCCTCCTCAAATCCTCCAGGTGGTTTTTCCCACAAGAAGAGACAAGTAGTAATGTGGCAATCATGGTTTGCCCATGGTATCTCCTGTAAAATAAAACATATACAATGGGGATAATCATTATCCCAATGGGTTGTACATACAAAACTCTCCAAATAATTCTCCTCATAAGTGTACAAACATCAGAAATACATGGAGCAGTATACAATAAAAGCAAGTTGTCAAATGACAACTGGAGAGTGGTTCAAAGTTCCACTCATGGAACTGCGCAGTGCCTCCTTGGCCTACCTCAAAATAAAAAATAACAAGTGTTGAACTAGCCACTTGTTTGTTGCCACAACATCTCCTCATAATATGAAACACGAAATATACATTGGTGCCAAAGGTGCACACCAAGAAGCATGTGGCTTCCCCCACAACCATCACAAAATGAGCCAAAATCAAGGCTAAAAGTAGCTGCAAGTACATCCTCATAAAAAATGCAAGAATGAACAAGCCTCCTTGATGCACCATGCTCCTCAATCAATGAAAATAATTACAATAAAAAATATGACATTATACCTCCTCCATCATGCACTAGAGATCTTGAGCTGAAATGGCTCAACTGAATGTTCTCCCTCTCCTCCAATGAGTAAGGGAATGGTTGTGCCAACCTCTCCAAAATCAACCAGGCTCTGCATCTATCCATATGCTGATGTAGATCATTCTGAATTCCCTCCAAAGTGAACTCCTCTAGCAAGGCAAAATATGAATCCAAGTGCATAGCTAGGAAGTCCCCATGTGCTGCATGCAAAAAGTTTCTCCTTGAGACTAGGAACTCTAGTCAAGAAGAGTCTGCCATGATGATAGATGATCATGTCATCTACTAAATATTTTCCATGTCCATTAAGGCCATCCAAAATCATGCATGCATCAAGATCCTGGAACCTCTCAACCAGAGCTGAGTCCTCCAACATGGATCAATCTTCCATATAGATAGCGCTAGTAATCTAGAATAAAGTGCTCCCATCACGATGCTGCCTACTACCTTGACATCCCCTCTGCCAAAGTCATCCTCCAAGTTGCTGCCATGCCCATCATGCAGCTCATGCTCAAAGAAATGACGATCTCTGAAAATAAGCCTCCCATGAGAGACTACCATCTCCAAAGAATCTCTCGATCCTGGGCAATATAAGCATGAGTGGCCTCCCTCTACTCCAAAGCATGAAAGAGTTATTCCAAAAGGAAGTGACCTATCTATCACCAAATACATGGAGCAGTCATCCGGCATCATGAAGATTCTATCCTCTATCCATACAACAACTCTATATGCGCAGTGAAGTGATGAGAATGGGTGGTATTGAAAATGAGAGAGTGCATCCCTCCTCCTTGTGCTTATTCCCAAACTCTCTGCGTTGTAATGGACTCCTCTAATGTCTCCACCCCTCTGGAATCCAATGAATGGTGAATCGAGTAGCATGATGCCTCTCATCATCTCTAGATCATGTGGCCTCCCAAGTGGGAAACCTCCAAAAGTGAGACATCAACATAGGAAGTGGACTGAATATATGAGAGGAATGAAAGTCCCTCTCTCTCTACTGCACAGTGTAGTACTTCTCCCATGTGAAGAGAATCTCTAAAATAGATAAGGGTGAATGTCCATCATCCCTTCATGCTGATCCTCCTGATCTTCTTCTTCTTCCAATGGTGCAGCACTGTAGATTCTTGCACCTCCTCTCTCCCAACATGTGAGTGTATCTCCTCCTCAATGAGAAGCCTTGTATCTTGGCCCTCCTTTGAAAGAAATATCTCCACACCTTCACAAATGGAAGAGTGCCCTTCCTACAATGGGGGTCTTGCCTATAACAAGTCATTCTCCTGATTTCTCCCCCTCTAGAAAGATGGAATGATCTTTGTCTCATGGTTCCCCTCCATGCATGCAAAGTGCTTGAAGATTTGTCACACCATGTTTCACATTGGTTTTCATCAATCCATTTTGTAAAAATATTTGTGACTGCAACATATGATCTCTAATTTGCACGAGAACATGAAATAGAACACTGAAATCAATTATCATGAATCATACCTTTGAGTTTGCAGCGCTGCTCCTCCAAAGGCCTCAACTTTTTCCTCCATCCTTCTTGCAGTAGCTATGGGAAATGTACTACGCTGTGGATCTGCATGTGTGGCTGAATGCTCACACACTTCATGAAAATATCTAGGGCTTGCTCCATCCACAAACCCCTTTTAGAAAATTCCTCCAAATTTTCCTTTTCATTAGATCTTCAATGGTGTTCCCAATGGTCTGGAAAAGAAGAAGGGAAAACTCCTCTTCCTTCATTCCTTTTCCTTGTTTCCTCTGTCAATCTCCTCTCCTTGGAGAGAAGCTCCTCTTGCTGATGGCAATAGATCTTGGGCACAGGTTGAGCCAAGATCATGCTCTGATACCACTGTAATGTCCCTTTTTTAGGAACATGCTGCTCCGTTGGGAACATCTTAAGATGTGCCATTTTCCTTCTTCAGTGAGCTATCACAAGCCCATTTCAAATATTGAATGATGGGGAATTTATAGGATATAAATCCTTCTAAAGAAGGGAGAAATCCTGAGGCTATCTGGCCCTTCTTAGACTCTGCCTATGGATATGCAATATTCCACCTCGGGAATTTCTACTACAGGGTCCTTGAGGACGCTGTATAAGGAAGCTGCTACATAATTAAGGAAAAACAGCACTGGGATTCCCTAGAATACTCAATATAAAACTTCTATGCAGAATATGAGCTCAAATAAATACATCTAGATGGGTCATTCAGATCTCCCCAAACTAGATCTCTAAAACAAGGCTCAAATGAGAGAGCTACAGCAATACACGAACATAACCAATAACTCTGCAATTCTGAAATACACCATAAGAGGTAAAATACTACAGCCACCAATGTATTATTATATCAGCAATAAAATACAAGAAATATCATGAGCAATGAACCACTTTTGCAATAGGAATCAACCTCCCATGATTACACCCTGAAATACAAATGTTGTTGCAACTACACAAAATGCCGGAAGACCATGCCTGCACAGTATATATGTAGTAGTAGCTGCTGAATATGTATAAAATGTACATTATTCTGAATGATACAAAGAAATAGCCCAGTAAAAGATAAATGGGCTGAAATACATGATTTATAGCCAATCTATGAAGATTGCTAGAAATGCCGGGGAAAATACAAAATGTGACAACAGAGTTTTCACTGCAACTGAACCCAAAAATGAATGAGGTTGTGGCTGATATGAAATCTGATTTCCCTCCTCTGATAATGTCTCCAATACAAAGGGCTAATCCCTTTGTCTGAAAAACATCTTCCTTGAAGCTCCAGAAACCCCTCTCTCACTGCCTCTTCCAAAATAACGCAGTTTCCTCCATGGACTTCGCAGTGGGAGATGATGGAAGTGTGGCTTCATGCCACTGATCTGAAATCAAGCTCGGGAATCTTCCTTGCAGCTCCTCCAATTAATATATCCCTCCACCACTGAAGAAAACAAGCTAAGAAGACTCCATGAGTTCCTCCTTGCTGCCCCCAACAACACAACGTCCTCTCTGCTGCAGAAGTAATGCTGTAACTGATGGTAGTAGTCGTGGCCAATGCTGGATTGAGGAAATGTAGCTCAATCCTCATCCTTCCTTGAGGAAGAGGCAGGGATTCCTGACCAGTAACACCCTAGTGCCTGAGGGCACCATCACCCTGCTAAACAGCTCGAGGATGCAAGCTCTTGCAGACCCAAAGTCTGAAATCTAAAACATAGCATAATGAAAATGGGTTGCTATCTCCTCCATATAAAGTGAGATAAATCTTCTCCACCATGGTCCCACCAATTAGGGTTTCCACCCTTATGTGAAGCTCTTGCCTCCAAAACTGCGCAACTTCTCTAGGAAGATTCTCCTCTATAGGCAGCGCTGTTGACTTTAGTCAAATATGACTAATCCAAGTAAGTTGGGTTCCATTCACACCCTTGGTGTTCTTTTCAGCTACTTTATTCACTCCCCTTTCACATTAGGAGTGTTATTTCTTCATCTAAAAGGGGCTAAAGTGTCTCCTTCCCCATTTTATTAAATACAAATAAAATGTGCTACTATAATGTTCCATTTTAGCTTGAGGCTAAAATTGGGAACATTACAGTATTTGACAGTTACCTCTTTTATTGCTTTTCACCTGAAGTTTTTGGGCTGACCTCCACGTGTTTGGATAAAACTTGGTTTCTATATCTTCTCCTCTGCCCGAGAAACGTATCCTGGTTTGCATGTATCAGTGTATGGCTGGGAATTCTCTACAACAATTCTCCCCGACGTTTATACAATAGAACCTAGCAATTGATGATTTCCCCCTTCTTCTTTTTTTAAATTAAAACTACACCGAACCCTCTCAAAATATGGGCCTGTGTATACGAAATGATGTGGTTATGGTTGCAGAGGACAATGAAATGAAGGATGGAATGATGTTGATACATTCATTGGTGCAGAAGATATGGACGTGGTTGCAGAGGGTGTAATCGTGGTTGTAGAAAGTGTAGTCGTGGTGGCAGAGGACAGAGTGAAATAATATTGCAGAGGACAGAGTGAAATGATATTGGCAATGGTCTTTTAGATAAATGTCTCCAGTTTAATGTCGAATAAGGCCACGGAGAGGCCTTATAGACCCGTTGGTACTGGCTTGTCAAATTTTAAATTTTGAATTAAGGTTTCAAAAGGGTTTAAAATGGTATATATATAGGCTATAGAATAGGTTTGAGGGTTTAGGATTTTTAAGAGTAGTGGTGAGTAGTTAAAAGTCTATAGATATAGGATGAATGGAAATGGACTGTAGTGCTGTAGATATAGGCCATGATTTTTTTAAGGGTAATGGTTAAGAATATAGGTTGAAATGGTTAAGGGTAGTGGTATAGGTTGAATGACAAAAAAACCAAGATATTGTTATAGGTAAAATGATTAAGAGTATAGGTTATGAAACTGATGTCAATAATTAACCATTAATTATTTAACACTGAAATTAACATAGAAATTTAAGTAATAAAACAAGAATCTTACAGTCATTTCCTAGTTCCTTTTTAATCTCCCTTTGACTGGTTGGCTTTGTGCAGGTATGACTGATTTTCTTTGTGCAGGTGTGATTGGTCTTCTTCTTCTAAACAGGTCCCTTTCTGAAGATGAGCATGCAACAAGTCCCTCTGATAGTTGTTGAAATCTAACTTGCAGACATGGTGATGCAACCTTTGACTTTGCCAACATGTTGATGCAGCCTGAACTGATGTGATCTTGTTTGAACAGGTCCCTCTGCTAATAATCTTGCTTGAACCTTTTGATGATGCACAGGTCCCTCTACTGATATGAATTAGAACAAAACAACTCCTTTATTTGAATAATCAATCAATTAAATAAACAAATCTCTTGCTTATTGAAACTCTGGAAATGAGGAGATGAAAGAAAATATGAAAAATTCACTTTTTCCTTGTCCCCTACTTATTCATTGACTTGTCCTCAAGTCATTATTGTGAATTGGCAAGAGCAAATAACTTTTACAAAAATGAGAAAATGAATTCTTACTGGCCAATTTCTTGGTTTTCCTGTAAGAATTCTAGTTTAGATTGTGCCAGAATCTGGTTTTCACATCTAAACCTTTATTTTTTATTATTATTTATTAATTTTTAAATTTTTTTTTTAATTTTGAAAAAAAATTGAAATAACTATGGTAAAGATATCACAGCTGATTGTTGTACTATCTGAACCTCCTTCTACTATGTCACTGTCTGAATGAAGTCTTCTTTGCTTATAGAATTGTGATAAATATTTAGCCTATGTCCATTGACTATAAATTTTCTTCCTGCTTGGTCAATGGTAGTAGGTTTGACTAATCCATTTTCAAAAACTTGAACAATTTCATAAGGGCCCATCCAGTGTGTTGTAAACTTGGCTTTATGATCTTTAAATTTGGAATCAAATAGCAGGGCCTAGTCACCTTCCTGAGACTCTTTATTCTTGATATGTGTGTCATGCCATTGCTTCCTTTGTTTTTGCATCAGTATTGTTCTTTCTAATGCATGTTGTCTCATTTCATCCAATTGATTCAATTGCATGATCCTTTATTTTTTAGCCTCATTAAGATCAATGTCTAAATTTGCAGCCAACTTGTAAGTGTGTATTTTAAATTCAATAGGAAGCATTACCTCTTTACCATACACCATCTGGTAAGGTGTAAACCTTGTTGTATCTTTCCATGTGATTCTATAAGCCCAGAGAGCATCATTGAGCTTATCCTCCCAGCTCTTTCTATTCATTGCCACTATTTTGGTGATGATTCCCTCCAAATTTTTGTTTCTATATTCCACTTGGCCATTGGCCCGTGGATGGTAGGGTGTACTTATCCTATGCTTTATTTTGTACCTTTAAATGATATCTTGAACCAATATTGAAGTAAATTGAGTACCTTGGTCTGTTACTATTTCTCTAGGCACTCCATATCTGACAAATATTTCTTAAAAAAGGAAATTTACCATTGTTTTCTCAGTTGCTATGATAAGTGATTTTGCTTCAGCCCATTTAGTTACATATTCAGTACATACTAATATGTACTTTTTACCCTTACAAGGTGGATTAATGGGTCCTACAAAATCTAAAGCCCATTTTTCAAATGGCTCTAGATGTACTAGAGGTTGTAGTGGCATCTGATCTGAGACAGTGGGTCTGCCCATGCTTTGGCAACTGTCACAAATTCTTACATATTTCTTTTAATCCTTGAAAATTGATGGCCAATAATAGCTAAGACTGAGGATTTTGAATGCTATTCTTTTAGCTGCAAAATGGCCACCACAAGGTTCATCATGGCAAGATTTTAATATATCAAGAATTTCATCATCTCTTATGCATCTCCTAATAATCAGATAATAACCAGTATAAAGCAAATCTCCATTAACCCATGAGTATCTGGCACTTTTCTTTATTATTCATTTCTTCTCCTTTGAACTGAAGGATGGAGGTATTTTTCCTGTTGAGAGATAATTATCTAAGTCAGCATACCATGGATTCAATATTGAAATTGCAAATAATTGTTCATCAGGAAAATAATGTTCAACTGGAACAACTTCACAAAGATTGTGGAGTCTAGAAAAGAAGTAAGCCACCTGGTTTTCTTTACCTGGTCTGTCCAGCACTGTAACATTAAATTCCTGTAATAATAGTAACCATCTCGTGACTCTACCAGTAGTTATGGGTTTATTCATTAAATACCTAATGGCAGAGTGATCAATATGAATAAAAACTTCATAACCAGTTATGTAATGACGTAATTTGTTCACAGCATGTATAATTGAAATCATTTCCTTCTCAGTTACTGTGTAGTTGATTTCTGCGGGTGTTAGTTTCTTACTGATGAAATAAATGGCATAAATTAAATATTCTTCTTCTTGTCCTAATGAAGCATCTATTTCTGTATGAGATGCACCAGTGGTGATGTGGAAGGGTAGATTCCAATTAGGTCCTTTTAGAACTGGAGTAGTGGATAATTTCTCTTTAAGTTTTTCAAAAGCTTCTTGAAAATTGTCATTCCAATTGAAAGATACATCTTTTTCAAGAAGCTTAAACAAAGGCAAAGCTATCTTACTAAAATGTTCAATAAATCTCCTATAATAACTTGCATAGCCAAGAAAGCTTCTCACATCTTTTTGAGTTTTTGGTACTGGTAGATTAACAATAATTTGAATTTTTGATTGATCTACTTTGATTCCTTCTGAAGAAACATAATGACCCAATACTACCCCTTCATTCAACATCATATAACACTTTTCATTACTTAGGGATAAATTGGTTTCTATACATCTTATCAGAACTTTCTCAAGGATTTTCAATGATTGATCAAAAGAGTTACCATATACTGAGAATTAATCCATATATACTTCAACACACTCATGAACTAGATTAGCAAAAATAGCTAATACTGCTCTCTGAAATGTTTCGGGAGCATTACATAATCCAAATGGTAAAACATTGTAAGCATATGTGCCCCAGGAGCAAGTAAAAGTTGTTTTGTCTTGGTCTTCTAAGGCTATTCTGATCTGACTATAACTACTGAAACCATCAAGGAAGGAAAATGATGATTTCCCAGCTAATGTGTCCAAAAATTGGTCAATAAATGGCAATCAAAAATAGTCTTTAAGGGTTGATTTTTTTAGCTCTCTATAATCAACACAGATTCTCCACTTACCATTTTTCTTGGGTACTATCACTAATGGAGACATCCACTGGCTGTTAGAGATGGGGTAAATGAAATTGACCTTCAGTAACATTTTCAATTAATCTCTTACAATTTCTTTAAGAATAGGGTTCATCCTTCTCTGTGGCTGCCTCACTAGTCTTATTTTAGTTCATGTGTAAATATGGTGAGTGCATGTTTTTGGGTGGATTCCCTGCATATCAGTATAGTCCCATGCAAATTCCTTTTGGTATTTTGTCAATAATTCAATCAAATTTTGTTCCTAAGATGAATCTAGGAGTCTTCCAATGTTTAATGTTTTTCCTGGACTAATCTCTATGGTCTTGATTTCTGTGTTTGTCATGGAATGAATAGGAAAAATGTCTTCAAACAATGTTTGTAGAGACTGCATGGTACAAGTTTCTTGAAAGAATTTTTCTAGTAGTTGATCTGCAGCATTATATTGTTCATTTCTTAATTCCTTTGAAATATCAAGTTGAGAAATAAACAATTATACCAAATCTTCATTGTTATCTTCTTGAAAATCATAGATTTGGTTAATGCTCAAAAAAGAGTGAACTTCCTCTTTGTCATTATATTTTTCATCAAGCCATAGGTTATGGGCTATTTTTGGAGATTGTGCTGATGGGTATAAGGTAAGTTTTTTTCTTTCTATCCCTCTAGAAATGGTAATATTTCCAGATCTACACCCAATGAATGCATCAGCACTTGCCAACCATAGCCTGCCAAGTATGATAGGATGTCCCCCTAAATTGGACTTTGGTTGGAGTACTAGGAAGTCTACTGGATACTCCCAAGAGTCTACTAAGACAATTATATCTTCCAATATCCCTTCAGGAATGACTTTTGATCTATCAGCTAATTCCAGGACAATTGGTGTTATCGAAAATTTGTGAGTTGTAGTGTTTTCATTATTTCTAGTGTCATTACATTGATGGCGGCTCCAAGATCAATCAAGGTATTTCAAATGGAAATTTTGTTAATGATTGTGGTAACTCTAGGGATACCAGGATCAACATACTTATCCATTGAAATAGTATTTGTCATAAGGCCAACTAAATTTCCAATGACATGAATGGTTTGTGAATCAAATATTTTGTTTGCAGAATTTTCGAGACATAACTCTTTAATGGCTTTGGTGTATATTGGAATGTCTTTTATTTCCTGTAGTAGTGGAATTTTCACATAAACATTCCTTAATTCATCTAGGACATCAAATTGAGGCAAATACATTGGTAGTTTTTCTTGGATCAATCTCTCAGGAAAACGAGGTGGATTCATTGTTTGCATTTGTTTGTTTTGTATTTCATCATCTTTTTTTCTTGGAAGTTCATCATCCTTGTTTTCTTTTTTCTTTGTAGCTGCTGGAGGTTCTATTTGGAGAGTTCTACTAGACCTAAGCTCAATGTTTTGCAGAGGTAGAATGGGGTAAGATGTCCCCTCTTCTACACTATATGTTGGTATTTCTACTCTATTATTTGGGTTGGCTATAGGTTGAGCAGGTATTTCAGTAGGTCTAGGAGGCTAGTTAGATGATAGTTGTAGTTATGGTGGATTTACTGGTGGAGGAGGAGTTAATGTTTGTTGAGTATTTTGCGGTTGATAAACAACTGGTTGTTGAGGATATTGTTGAGGGTATTGAGGATATGGCTGATATGGCTGAGGATATTGTGAAGGAAGTTGTTGAGGATATGGATAAGCTTGTTGTGAATAAGCTTTTTGCTGCTGATTAGAACAACTTTTCCAAGGCATAGGAATGTTCCAAGAATTCTGAATAGGCATTTGAATAGGAATTTTGAAACATACCTGAAGGTCTCATTTGCCATGGTCTTCTAGCTCCCATGAGATATAAGTTCTCCATTTCTGCATTAACTTCCAAATTGTAATTCTGCAAAACCTTCATCTTAGAACAATTAAAAATATCATGATTTTCCGTACAAAATGCACAAACCTGAATATTTTCTAAGGGACACTCCTTCAAAGCATGTTTTTCTGCATTTTGGACAGAACACGGCCATCAATTGGTGTTCTTCTTCTTGTCTTTTTTTTTTTTTTTTTAATGTGTATTTCGATTTCCCAAGGTGCTTAATAGGTCTATTTTAAATTCTTCAAATAGGTCACCTATTTCGGCCCTTGTAACACTTGTTGTGGTAGATTTAGTGGCTTTAGATGTCATAGTTTGTTTTCCATTCCTTGCTTTACTTCTTAAATACTTTTCACACAAGTCTGCAATGTCATCAAAGGATAGATTAGAGATATCACCTTTACCCATTAGGTTAAGGTCATGTAAATAATCTTCTTGGATGCCTTTTAAGAATATTGTTCAAATAATATCATTAGACATGGTTCTATGCTTTTATTTTTGTAGAGTGTAGACAAATATTTCCAAGTATTCTTCTAAGGTTTCATCTTCTTGTTGATTCATTCTAGAAATTTTATCTTTGGAATCCTTTGGTGGATAGTAAGGTTGACACTTTTTCAAAAATATTTTCCTCATACAATTCCAATCAGTCACTGCATGTTCACCTAATCCCATAAACCACCTAAGTGTTGATGCTTTTAATGTGGGAGGAAAGAGTCTAAGTCTTTGTGCATCATATATACACCCATAGGTTTGACATATTATATCAAATTCAAATAAAAATGAATCAGGGTCTTCAGATTCCATGCCATAAAAATTTGGCAATACAGAAGGGGGTATGTTTTTCATTTTAATTTCTACATCATTGTTTTCTTCTTGAATAGGAAATTTAAATGTTGACTCCTCTTCCTCTCTTGGGTTTTTATTTTGATCATTTCTTTGTTTTTGTTCAAGTTCTCTTTGTCTTCTCCTTTCTTCTTGTTGTCTCTCATATTCTCTCATTTGTTCTGCAGTAGGTCCTCTTGCTGATTCTCCTCCTTCCTCAGCCATTTTGGTATGTTGTTCTTCTAATTTCTCTTTCTCTTGAGACTTTTCAAGATCAATTTGCTCAAGAAGAGGTTGTTGGGTTCTTTTACTACTATCTCTTACTATAGAAGATTCAGGTATATGTTTTCTCTTTGCTTCATAAGCCAAAAGAATTTGTCTTTGAATAAGAGTAAGTCTCTTGCCTGATTTTTTTTTTTCCTCAAGTTCTTCTACAGTAACTTTTCCAGTTGGTGTTGTAAATTCAACCTTCTCTAAAGTTTCTACTCCTAATGGTGGGTTTTAATAAATCTGCCTTTTTCATCCCTAGGTCTAGACATAAGGAATCATGGCTTAACAAAATAAAGAATTGAAGTAAATCTATGTTTTTGGTTTTTCTTTTTTAGATTTGTTTTTGTGCCTTTTTTTAAGAAAATCCTTCTAGTTGCACCTCCCCGGCAACGGCGCCAAAATGTTTGGGCCAATCTTCTAGTGTAGATTAGGCTTCAATTTCTTATCAATTTGAGTAGGTACACTTAGAGGTACTTATCTAAAATATATAGATCTAGAAAGATTTTGTTTCCTAAATGAGGGTTTGTTGTAATAGGATTCAATACTCTTTTACAAGAGATTTTTCTTTGTCTCCTTCCACACTTGAACACCTCCTTAAATAAAACAAATCTAATGTTCTAAAAACAGAGTTCTTATGGTCTGTCTGAGATTATAGTTCTCTTACAAGTACTCAATTAATAGAGCCTCTTCCAAATTCTTAGATTAACACACTGAAACCAATTATCTCTTCTAAGTCTTAAACCAACACACTCATCAATCATACTCATTCAAGACAGAAAGCAAGGTAATGATCTTGAAGTCAACCAATAGCTAAATCCTCTTACAAGGTTCAGTCATTAGACTACTTAGCTGAATTTTGCAATTATAACCATGACCATTCAACATAAATGATAAATGAAATAGTAAAGACAACTTTTAATTCTGATTCATGAACTTGCAACATAAGAATAGAAATGTACTAGCAGGTCTGAATATGCAAATTTAAATGAAAAACACAAAGAAAGTGTGCCAACGTTGTAGTGGGGGCCCTCCACATTTTGCAAGCACACTTGAGATAACTCAGATGAAGAAAATTATGGACTATAACACCATGAAGAACTGAATCTCTGTATTAATTCTGAAAGGAAATTACATAAATCAAATTTTGAAGCTTGTCATGTAATGTCTCATGTCTTGTGTCTAGCCTTCAATATTTTTCTTCTAACTATTTATCATTGAATTACATAACAAAAATAGGTTATTCACATTCCTCAAAATCCTAACTAATCTCCCAAAGGAGTCGAATTAGTTTAGATCCCTTTTTACAAGCAAAATATTAAGTCTGTTCATTAATTTCTCAGGGTTTTTTGTTGAAATGGCTGAGGTTGACCAGCGTTGACCAGCCACCTGTGGACTTCGAATCTGGAGGTGGATAGATTTTTCACCATCCTTGTACATTCATGAATAAGCCCTCAGTCTTATATTTGGCCAACCTGTCATGCAACGTGTCAGAACGTAAAGCCATTACAGGAAGTTACGAGAACCTATAATTTTCTGAAAAATCCTAGTTTTAACACAAAAATTCCTAAAATTAATTCCAATGTAAAAATAACAATAATGGCATCACATTGATCAATTTCAAAGGAATATGAGGGATTTAGGAAGGTTAAATGAGGAAATATGATGGATAAAATGAAGTTTTAGGTGAAATAATAAGTCATGAAATGGTACCAATAGAGTGTGAGGGACATTGGTCTTGTCTGGGCGATAGATTGGCCATGCTTTGACAAGGAAGTGGGATAATGAAAAAAATTTCTCTTTGAGGAGATTTCTAGAACTCACATGATTCTTGAATTTTGTTTCTATAAATATTGGACAAATCATTTAGTCATCTAAACAGGTAAAAATTATCGATGACTAACAGTGACTCCACTTGGAGAGGGCAGCTCCTTTTCAGAAGGTGTCTAGAATTTAAAATATCTTGGTTTATGAAGTCCAGTGCCTCATCCATTGGGCATATTTTCTCTTTTATTTTGTTGATGCTTTCCCTGAAGTAGTGATTTTGAAAATTTGAAAGCATGATTAGCTCAACTTCACTTTTACCTACCCAACCTACTCGCCTAACATTTTTTCTTCCTTGGGTGCACTTGAACTGGCAAACCCATTGACATTTTTATTTTGAAAGCGAAAAAAAAATATCTACTTCTACACTTATCTCTTCCAGGAGTTTAGATTAGGCTATTACACTCCTTTGATTCTCTACTTATTCTACTCAACTGTCAAGGTTAAACTGTTTGATAGGATTTATTCACTAAGCTAAAAACATGAAATTGAAAACATGACTAAATCAAGAGTAGACAATCTGATTTATCATTGGTTTGTGGCATAAAAACAAGCTGCACACAAATGTTATTTTTGTATGAAATAGGACTAGAAAAATCAGGGGTAAGATACATAGTTTGCTATTCATCCCTTTTTTTCTCCTTGGTTCTATTTTGAGCATGTGGAACCAATATCTTTCTTTCCTAATCTATTTCTTTGACAAGTCAAGATTTAATGTTTTGACCAACATTCTTTTCACTAAATTATCAACAATAAATTTAAAAGATATTTAGCCATGATTAGGCTAGATAGTTGAACAAGACATTCTTTTTGCATCAGTAGTGGCGTTTAGGCTTGCAAACTTTCAGTATTACTATTTTTTGGGTATGGGGCTGCACCTTTTCTTTAGAATCTGCCCTCTTTTCTATTTCTTCTATGCTTTTGTGTTTTTCTCTCTTTTTGACTTTTTCTTCACACAATGGTATGTACAATGAGTGAAAATTTTAAAGCTAAGGATCTTGACAACTGTTGTGTTTGAGCATCCTGTCTTCAAAAGGATCTCCTAACATATTTTGTCCATTCAAATATTGAAAATAGAAAACAAAGTTACCTCTATTTGACAACATGGTATCAGGATTATTCCAAGAGTTTTAGGAAAATCTATGATCCCCTTGGTGCTTCTTCTTTGACACTTGATCTCCAAATCTGTTTGAGTCAAAGATCCTCTTCAAGTAGGCAAGGTATTATTTATCATCTTTAAAACAAATGATGAAGTCATACATGTACACCATAGTAGATAAATTTAAATCTAAAGGCATAGTTTTTTGGAAAGTATTTCCAGCACTTTCTAGCACGGGAGGTATTTGTCTAAGCATGCAACTGTGCCAAGGAAATTTGAAAAAATACTTGAGCTGATTGATCTGAAGTGGTATCATCTGATGGTAACCTGAAAAAATATCATGCAATGAGATTTGGTTAGAAAACCCCACCCTTTGTAAAGTATGATCGTTCTTGGTAAAAACGTATTTGTTCTTTTGGAAGGGTTGCTCCTGGTACCTAAAATATATACAAAGCCTATGTCCCTTTTCCTTGTTTCTAAGTAAACTCAACTGATCAAAAAATTTCTAATTCTTTTTGAAAGGAAGGCTTTTTAGAACAATGGCTGTGTTACAAGGTTTTATACTAGCCTGCCTACACACATAAGAATTTTGAAATTTTTTGCACAATCTTGTATTCCTTTGTTTTGTGTGTAGTGATAAAATTTTAGACAATTTAATTATTTCAAGCTTCTTAAGTTTACCCATGCTATCTTCCTCTATATCAACTTCAACAAAAAATTCTTTGGGATTTGTAGAAATATTTGTGAAAATTGATAACTTTTCTGAAAGGGAAAATTTCTTGGATGATGAAGTATTCAGGTAAGGTAGAAACATCAAACTGTCTCGTTCCAGATTCCCAAATATTTGTGTTTTGTGAGGGTGTTTCATTTTTTTTGGATTATCAAAAGGAAGAAGTTGTGTTCTTGTGATTTTTGTTTCTCTTGAGCAACCTGTTCCCTTTTCTAAATCGATTCTTGTTTCTGACATTTCATTTTCAATTTGTAGGAAATCAATTTCAGTTTTATTATCTTGTGGTGTTTCAGGATCATGATAGTTTTGACAATCGAACTTATCATAGAGGAAGTGATCTGATTGTTGTAACGTGCCTAGATCTTCACAATTTTCATTTACTTTCTCATTAAGGTCATTTTCATTATACAAGATGAATGAGTACAAGTCTGAATGAATTGAATAGATAGGGGTGTTGTTGGGTTTATCTAGGTTGCTTACCATATAATTCATATGAGATTCCGGGCAGAGTCTCCTAGTTTGATTAAAAATTGGGATGGTAGCATAATACATGTCAAGTAGGAGGTTTCCCAAAAGTTTAGCTCCCCAAGATTGGGACAAAATCATGCCATATTTGGGGGGAATGTAAACCACGATTATATCCATGACCAGGCTCTTAGCAAGGATTTGTGCCATATTGACACATAAGTCCTTGATCAGGCCCAAGAATTTAACTCTTCTTGAATCGAAGGAATATAGATCTTTGTAGGGCCTGGTTATTTCTAGGCCCAATCTTTCCATCACTACCTTCAGCATGAGATTGTGAGAGGCACCATAGTCTAGCATGGCATTATGTAGGATTTTGTCGTGTATGTTTAGGCTAACATAGAATGGGGGAATGGCTCCTTCTTAGTATTTTCCATCTACTTCGGGTCCAAACAAAAACTCTGGTTTATCATCTGTCAAATTCAGAGTATTGGTATCATTTCCTATGTTCAAAACTTTCAAGACTTGGGAGCGGTACATATCCTGAGCTACCAGTTTAGTGAGAGGTATGGTTATTTTGATTTTAGCGATTTCTCCTTCAAAACTGAAAGGTACTTGAGTTTTAGACATATTTACATCAGTTTTATCAGCCATAAATTTCTCCACATTTTTAATTTGCTGATTTTGGTTCGGGGCTTTGGTCATTAGAGTTTTCTCAGGGCCACTAGTAGAGGTGCTAGGACATCTTGTGTCAACTTTTGGTTGGCTAGTTTTATCCTTGCTGGGATCAATTTTCTTATCCATGGTGTTGTTATTTTCTGCTGTTCTTTTAAGAATGTTCTCGGGAGCTTTCTTAACAACAGTGTCTGAGTTGTTTTTCCTGGAGTTTTCTTGGTTTTTCTTACTCCTAAGATCATATTGTCTATGTAATTCCATTATGGAATTTTCTAATCCCAATTCATGGTCTTCAGAATCTTCATAGCTTGTTTCATCTTGGTTTGAGGAGAAAAAACCTTGTTGTTCTTCTGTGAGAAAAACCTCACCCTCACTATCAGAGCCTATTAATTTTAGATGATTCTCATCTGGTTTTTCAATATCTCTTTCCCCTTCGTCAACATAGCTATCTTGGAAGGGTGGCTTGATTTGATGATCATTTTTCCTTGGTCTGTTTTGGGGCGGGTCTCTTCTAAAATTTTTATTCTAGTTTTTGTTTTGGGGATTTGTTTGGATGTCCCTAGGGGGTGTTCTTTCTTTTATGCTTATTCTCTCCATCATTCCTTCCATGTTCCTAAGAAGGTTGTCCATCCTGGACTCAGATGAGGAGGTGGAGGGCATGGTGTTGTCTTTGTATGTTACCCTCTTTTCTGATCTTAGCCTAGCTCTTTTTTCAATTAAGTTGGACTCTACACTTATAGCTCCTTTTTGCATGTCTTCTAAAGTTAGGGGCTCTCTTTCTCTTAGTTGATAGGCCATATCGGGGTCAAAACCCTCCGGGAATTTAGCTAAGGCTAGGCCTAATGGGGGTTTCATGTTTGGAAGTAGTGCATTGTAAACACTATTTAACCTAGTGCAATAGTCTTGGACACTTTCTCCCATGTTTCTTTTGATATTTGTATATTCTGAAAGGATCCGAAGAGGGTTTTTTTGATTTCCCATTTGTTTATGAAATTTTGGTAAAGGGAAGGGAGATCATGTATGATGTTGGGAGTTAGGCTTTTGAACCATTTCTTAGCTTCTCCTCCTAGGCTTTGGGAAAACATCCTCATCTTCATGGTTTCCTCTTCTAATTCCATGTAGTCAAAATCATCATTCATTTTATCTACATGTTGTTGGGCAATAGTGGATTTAGCCCCGGTGAAGTGTGAGATTCTAGATTGGTAATCATTTGGAAAAAGTACCAATGGCTATGGTAACACAAGGGGTGCATACCATGCTGCCATGGTGGGAGCTAATGGTGGATTTACAAGTGGAGGATTTGTGTTATGAGTGATTTGCACAGTGGTGGTGTGAATGGGTGTGGCGGAAGCACTTGGACCAGTAAGCTGATTCTGAGGAGACTTGGGATGAAAAGAGCCAAAGTGGTGGAGAAGTTGGAAATTAGGTGGTGTGGAAGGAGAAGCTTCTCTGCTAAGGCTCTGCTGCAAGTCTATGGGCTCAATATCGGTATGGTAGATTCTACTTTGTGACTTGGTTCTGAAAAGGTTTTTGGTATGGCTCAGGTCAAACTAGGGATCTTGCAAGACTGTAAGCTGTTCAGGTACATATTTTGCTTTATGAATGGTCCTATTATTAGCTAAGTTTCTAGTTTCAGAAGTTTGCCACAAAATATTTTCTAGGTCATCAACTATAGTAGGAGGGTTTGGGTTCAGATGAGATCTGGTATTGATTCTTCGCGGAGCTAGATTTCAAATTCAAAATTTAGAGAAGCTGAAAGTTTGTGACTTATTTTAGAAAGCTGAACTCTCTAGGTGCTATCAAACTCGCACAGTGTGTGACTAGGTTTCTAGACTTCTCAGGACTGGTTTGATGCAGTCCTACAGGAGTCTATAGATACTTAGAAAAATTTAGAAGGCCTACTAGAGGCTATTGGAGTCGCTAGGTGGATATTTTTAGTTGTTTTGAAGATATGTTGTCTATGTTCCACCACCAATACTGAAAAAAAGCCAATTTAGAAATGTTTTGGGATTTTCTAAGTTTCTATGTGTAGCCCAAAGGTTTGTAAGAGTGTCCTATAGTTGAGTCATCAATTTGCTAAGATGCTGAAAAAGCTAGATTCTACTCTTAGGCTATCAGTTAAGTTCTCTATGATTTGACGAAGGTTTCTGAAGTCCTAAGGGATACTTAGTTTGTCATTGAAATCAGAGGTTGCATAATAATAACCATTGTGTTAGTGATAGTGATGAGGTAGCTATAAATCATAGGATATTGTTTGATGAAGGGATTATGGGTTCCTAAGGGGTATTTAGATTGTTATGAACTCAGAAGGTCCCACTGTGATCGCCATTATGTTAGGGTCTCGTAATTTGAAAGATTGGCTAAACCAAATGATAGGGTAACATCAGACCAGTATTTGGAGTCCTAGGACCTAGCCTTCCTGGACTTAGAGAGGGCTCTCTCTATTATGCGAAGGATGTGAACTTGTTTGCTTCAGATGATTGATTTTAGGCTAGTTGTTAAGTGTAATTTGTTTGTTTGTTTTGGGTTGGGGTAAGATGACTAAGTAGGATAGGTGGAATGAGAGGCTGTCAAATCGATAGGGCTATGGGGTCAGATGAAGTCGAGGGTGTCTAAATGATGAAGTAGAGTGTATTGTAGGGCCGATTTAGCAAGGTTAATGGATCCTTTGGGTGATGTATGAGGCGTGATGAACATTAAGTTTGGGAGAAATTAAGAGGTCTTAAACATATATAGTCTGAAAGTAATAAATCATGAGGTAGGGAAGACCATTAATATCTATGAACAATACGCAAACTGATAAACATGTAAGATGAACATTTCGGTTATACATAGAAGCATTAGAACTCCTAACTTTAGAAATTCACCTTTAGCTTTTTGAGAAAACACATAGGATAAACAAAAAACTCAATATATGGAGAGGGAACTCCTAAACATCATATATCAAACTATCGGGAACTCTGAAACAAGCTGGTAAGCATGGGAAAAGGGCAAGATCGAAACAAGACTTCTTTGTCTTAACCTAATTAATCAATATTCCATAGAAAAGCTTCACAATAAGGTTTTGAAAAATTTAAATAAGAAGGGCATACCATGAATCATATTTATAAGCTAACATACTAACCATTAATGAAACAAAAAAAAGTTTTATTGGACCTAAGAAGCAATCAAGAATTCATTAATATGACTAAAAGAAGAAAACATCAAAACTATAGCAAACAAGAGGTTTGAGGTGCTTCCATGAGCATATCTCAACCTATAATTTTCTGATCTATAGCAACCAAGAAGACTAAAAAAAATGAGGACAAGAAAAAATTAACAAGTTAGGAAAAAATCACCATTCACCAAGCTATGGAATCCTGCAAGCAAGCTTCTCCAACATCAAGCCACACAAGCCATTCATTCACTTCATAAAACCAATATCTTGTCCAAGCTCATAAAACCATGTATTTCTCTTAAACACATAAAGTACCAAGTGTTTACAATGAATCCTCATGCATTATATAACAAATAAGGAGAGGAGAGCCTACTAGAGCATCTAGAAGCCTATTGGCCAAAGAGAAATATCCTAACTTGTCCTTGAGGATTTGCAAAGCCCAAGGCACAAAAATATCTAAATAAATATCTTTTCCAACTATAAATGGAAATAAAATTGAATTTTAGGCCTGACATGCCTAAGAAAACTTTCTAAATAAAAATTTTTCCCAATTAGCCACAGGAGCGTACCACATGTGTCAAAAAGTGAAAAATTTCCAGGTGCGTAACACAGAATAGGCCCTGTTGCAGTAGTATTTTGGAGGACTTTCGACACTGGATTTGGCTCCGTGATGACTCGTTGGAAATTATGATGAGTCTAATTTCCAAAAAAATTTGATTCGTGCTGATTGGATTCCATTTTCCCTCTCAAAAATAAAATCTCCCAGCACTGCTCTGTGCGTAACACCTGGTCTAAAAAGGAGGCAGAAAGGTCAAATTATTGATATTTTTTGACCTTTTGAGGGGGTGAAACGGCTCCAAATGATCTGAAAATTGGTGAGTAGACTATTGGTGATGTGAAAAATATAAAAATGTAAACTTTGAGAGCTTTAGATGCACTAAATTTGTGCGTAGCGCCTAGGGTGTTGCGCTCCTAGGGGTCAAAATGTGGAAAAAACAAAGAGTTGTCCAAATTGCCTCAAAATTGGTGGGTAGGTGCCTCATGGATCCTTGGAGGCCTGTAGAGAAACTTGGGCCAAAATTACAAGCCTAGCTTGGTATTTTTCATCATTTGGTGCCAGGCCCTCCTTTTTGGCAGTTTTGAGCTTCTTCCTTGCAAAGTGATTTCTTTGTTTATAGTGCTCAGTCATTCTCCTTTGCAAGCTCAAGTTTTTGTTGGCCTTCTCTAGTTTGGCCTCTAGATGTATGTTGGCCCATTCAAGCCATGATTCCCTATCATGCTCAATTTCCATGGAAAGGATTTCAATGAGAGGAAATTGTTGTGCTTGGGCTGATTCTTCCGCCCTTTGCTGTGCCAATCCTTTCCTAAGACCCATAGTCCTAGGTCTCTTTCTAGTTTGGCCTTTTTCACCATTATCCTCCTCATAAGAACCCATGTATTCTTCCAACTGCACTTGTGACCTTTGATCCTCTCTCCGATATTTGAGCGCCCTTGCTTTATAGATGACCAGCTGGCCACTCATTTTTTTTTTGCATCGATAAAAAGTGAATGAGATCCTTTGACCTTTCTAACTCAAATTCCAAGTCTTTGATCTGTGCATTCCGATCCTGTAGAAGAAAGTTTACTATTTTTGTCTCATTTTACTCATCACTGTCTATGTGAATGAGCTCAAATTCTCTTTCTTCCTAATGATTGTCCTTTTCTTCTTTCACTTGTTGTTTAACTTTGTCTTTCGTTGGAGTTGAGGAGGAGTGCATGGCCCCTTTCCCTTTGGAGGCAACAAACACATGCCTCTCTCCTCTTTGATAGCTAATGGAGAAAGGTGCAACAAGTTTTATTTTCAAACTATGATCATTTGTGACCTTTGGACTATTTCCCTCCTCATAAATGATTTTTGTGTGTGCATCTTCATTATCTTGCTCTTGGTAGCCCTTTTGATCACCATCCTTACTATCATTTATGATATTACCACTGTCAAGATCCTTAGGACTGTCCTCCTTTATTTTTGCACCATTAGAGGCGCCTTGATCTGTGTTGGGCACATCTTCATTTCCATGACTGTCTTCTTCCTCATCTTTTGACCCACTGTATTTACTGTCAAATTTATCCTTTGTAGCACTGCTTGCATTCTTTGTAAGGTCACTGTCTTGGGTATCTTCATTAGTCTTTCCATCACTGTGAGGGTCATTTCCTTCTTCATTAGGTGAGTTATTTTTGCTGATATGTTCTTCACTGCCCTGCTCATTATCTTCATTACTTGGCCTATTGTTATCATTTTCTTGTCTGCTGAAAACAACTTCAAACTTTGTTTCTGGAATGCTTTTGACATTCTTGTCACTACCATATTTTTTTTCTTCATTTCTTTCAGATGCCTCCTCCTCACTGCTATTTTTTTCTCTTCATGTTCACTGTCCTCATCATTTCCTTCAGTACTGTTGTCTTCTTCTTTGTTGTCCTCATCCATCTCAGTTTCTACCTCACTGTCCTCTCCCTCATTTTTGTCATTTGTTTGTTCTTTATTAGAGCCACTGTCAGCTTCTTCACTTAGGACATTAGGAGAAGAGATAGGGGTTGAATTCCTCTACGGAGAAGGAATATGGTGAGATGAAGGAGGAGTGGAGGTAGGTGGTTTTGAAGTGGAGGGTAGATTCTGCTGAATGAAGGCTTGGAGGTTTGTAAACACATCATGTGAGATGATGACTTACTAAGGGATTCCTTGCTACTCCAACTGGTGCAAGACAAACATTTTGATCAAGGAGTGGCACAAAAGGCTCGGCATTTGGTGGTCCTAGCTTCTTTTCTTGACAAGTGAGGCCATATTGTCAATGCTCCAGAAAAGGTAGTATGGTAGGTTCATTATTTTGACTTTGGTGAAGTGCATTAGTAACCTTATATGATAAGAGTAAATCCTGGAGTATCTACCCTCACAGGTGAAATTTCTGATAATTTGCTTCATCAGCAAGGTATACCTCTCTAGTAAGTGGGAACAAGGAAAAACAACCTTGCAGCCTTGTTGACAGCTTGGTTTTAGGTAGGGTTCATAATAGCTCAACTCCAACTTATTTTGTTTAAACCATATTTCAACGATGTCTGGTTTACCTATTACTTTGGAAATGGATTCAGATGAGAGTTCAAATTTCACTCCGGCTAGGTCAACTTGGTGATTTTGTAAGCCAATGACGAACAATCTAGTCAAGTCGGAGTGGCTTTTGACTTGCTTGACCTTTTCACAAAACTGATAACACCCAACATCCTGAAATTATGAAAGGATCATGGGAGAGGAGGTAATTTGAATGGAGTCTAAGGGCTCAAACCTATTGGCCCTTCCTCCCTTGCACTGAGGCTCGGTAGGTATTTGACTTTCATCACTGTTGGTGTGAATCTCTGCTTCAGACATGGCGGCTAGTTCTTTTAGCATAGAAGGCTTTTTGAAAACTGTTTGAGGGCCTTTGGGTCAAAGGATGGTAATGAGTGAAGTGAGGTAAAAGTTATGCAAATGAAGGAAATATGAAGCTTTTAAAGGGTGTGTTTAACTTTTTTAGAGGTTTTTTTGCTGTCACTGAGTCTCCTCTAGCATACACAATAGTTTTCTCCTTTGCAAACCCTAACCAAGATATTTAAAACTGTTTTTTAATGCAGCCTAGGGTTTGGTTTAATTAAGCCTTTAAATATGAATTTCCCTAGGTAAATGAAAGCTTTGGAGGCAAGAAAAAAAATCACCAACCTTGTGTCTTGAATTTTTCATAAGCTTTGAAGGTGAAAAACCAAAATTCTGACTCCTTTTAGCAATTTTACACAAAATTTGTCTGTGCATAACACTGGTTCATAGCACCTGTGCATAGCGCCAATGCGTAACAGGTAGGAGATGGGTGATTCAGTCCTCAGGAACATAGCAAAGGTGCATAACATGTCGGAGATGGGCCAGTCGGGCTTCAGGAGTGTAGTGTCAGTGCATAACATGCAATTTTATGCACTCTGTTGTGTCTGTGGGTAACACCGGCCTAGGTGCATAGCGCCAAGCTCTGGGCACGTAGCGCAATGTTAAATAACACTATGGCTGACTCTTCTATGTGTAGCGCTGAAGGTCAGGTGCGTAGCGCCAACCTCGGTGCGTAACTCCTGGAGATTTTCGCTGATTTTCACAAAAACCATTAAAAAATGCTTCCAACAGCTTCCTTTGGCTTGGAGATGAGAAATGATGCGGGGGGAAATAACCAAAAGGCCTTTATAATCTTCTTGAAAGATAAATTTGAAACCAAACCCACTTTTATGATGTTCATTTCCTTTCACTTTTTCTCAGAGTGTTTTTAGCCTTTTTTGGTCCTATAGGTGATGTTTTTGCAAAACAATTTTCCTTTCTGTGGTGGGAGCCCTTTTGATGTCTCTCTTGTGCTAATAAAACCCTTCAACCAAGTCTTAACCAATGGCTTTAAACCATTTCAAAAAGTGAACCTAATTATGGTGTTTATCACTTATACACATTAAACTTTGTCATACTAGCCACTTTTCCTTTGACTAATATTCTGTATTTGAAAACATTCTTTCCTGTGACCTTGTGGAGTAGAGTGCTTATCTGCCAAACCATTTAAGGTAGCTGGGAAAACCTTCAAACCATCTGCTGTGATGAAGGAGGTTTCTTTGTCACTATTTTGACCATTTTTTTCTATCTTCCCAAGCTTATGAGTCTTTAGGGATGTTCAGAAAAACAAATAGTGCTATCTTCTGAGTTGTAAAAGAGACACTTATCAAACTTACTGTTTTATGTTTAAAGCCTTCAATGATCTTTTGAAGGGTTTTTAGGTGCTCTTTGCCTTTGTAAACTTAGCATTGCTCTATTGCTTGCTCGAAATAGTCAATGAATCTTGATTCCCAACATACAAATACCTTGCTGCTTTCTTCTAGGTTGTGAATGGTCCTCTCATGATGATCCTCCTTTTTTACCTTACCTCATGGCTAATCTGATATCTTTTGGTCTTCTTTGCAAGAATGCAAGCAAAGGGTAGTTTTCCCTGTACAAGTTTCGTGCTTGAAGCCAAATAACCTTTTAAGGATCTTTTTGATTGATGTACAATGTTGCTTATGTGCCACTATCTTTCAGGACCTACATGGACCTTTTGATGGGCAGCACCTCATAACAATCTCTTATGAGATCATGATCTTCCTTGTAAACTTAAACCTGCTATATTATTACTATTAGCTGTGAATGCCTTTATAAATTTTTTAGGCCTCCTTCTTTGACTCTATTCTGTTGTTGACCATTTACAAAACATTTTTGTAGAAATTCTTGGACATGGTAAATTGCTCCTTTGCAGGCTTACTACTTGATCAAGAGGATATCTTAGGAGGTATTTTTTTGTTCTTTTGATAATGACAAGCCTCATCCTTGTGTTCTCTTGACTTCACCTTTGAATAATTGTGGAAATAGTGCATTTAGAACCATGATAGTGCATAACCTATGTGACCCTATTTGACATATGGTAATGTCCTTGGCATAGGTTTTTTGACTGAAGAGTTTGAATCAGGGTTTGGATGAGGAGACAGGGTTTTTTGACACTCTATTATGCACTATCATCCTAGACAACTAGAAAAATTTGTTTACTTTTAGAGGGCTTTAGAAAGGAATTTTGAAATCACCATTGCTTGAGGCGCTTCGTGAATAGGGGAAAATTTTGGTTTACTTGGCGAAACAAGGTGTGAAAGTAGAGGGCTTAGGCTAGCAAAGATAGAGTGTTATAGGAATAAGTGGTAAACATAGTGAGAGTAAGGGACATTGGTATTGTCTGGATGATAGATTGGCCATGCTTTGACTAGGAAGTGGGATAATGAAAAAAAATTCTCTTTGAAGAGATTTCTAGAACTCACATGATTCTTGAATTCTATTTCTAGAAATATTGTACAAATCATTTAGTCATCTAAACAGGTAAAAATTACTGATGACTAACAAGGTCGTAGGACTGAAAATTCCCAGCAAAAAGGAGTGGAACAATTTATGTATGTACCAAGATTGAAACAACAATGTGGATACCTCAGTGCAACCATCGATTGATTAGAAATGCCAGCATCTCGTCCTCTTTAATGATCCAGTAGAAGCAGCCCAAAAATAAGAGCCAGATGTCAGAGCCACCCATCGTTGCCTCTTCGTAGCCATTATCAGCTGCCTCCAAGCAATATTTTTGATTCACGAAGAGCCGCCTAAGTTTTACATTCTTGAAGAGTTACCAAAGTTAATTCTACAGGCAATGTTTGTCAAAGCTTTTCTTTGTTTAGGCCTTGCATGGCCACACTTGTCTAAATTTATTTTTTTTGTAATTAATGAAGTTTGCCAAATTAGATTAGGGTAAACAACTTAGTTTTAGTTAAATACCACTTGAATTTTCATTTTCAAGGGTTGGATATTGTTAACCCCTGCATTGTAAGAACTACTATATTGGAGCATTGTAATTTTTGGAGTTAGAAATCAATAATCAAAGACCGTTTACATGATTCTTGAGTTGTGTCAAAATGGTGATGTGCTACTTCTATGTTTAAATGTTTCCATTGTTTTCTTTGTTGTGCATCTGTTCATATAATTGTAAATAAGAAATTTTAGATTAATATTTGCTGTTGGAGCACCTTAATTTTGTCTGCATTTACAATCTAAATTTTTTCTGCTGAAGTCTGATTAAAGAATTCTTAAATGCTCTTTAGTCACTACTAAACCTCACTCTTTCCTTCACCTCATAATTCATACAGCTCTTAAGATCCATTTAGCACAATTATCTTACCCTGTGATGCTCTAGATGTTGATGTGCCATTCTAGCCTTTTAACTCCATAGCCCAATGGAATAGTCCATGCAATCCTGTTGTCCAACCACCCAATCAATCAAACAAGCAACCCTCATTTCTATAACTAGCCTAATATCAACATTTGTAATTATCAAGTTAAATCATAAAATGGAGAGAGCCCTCTCTGAGTCTAGGAAGGCTAGGTCCTTGACTCCAAAGCAGTTTGATGTTGTGCTTTATATTTTATTCTTGCCAATCTCCTAAATTATAGAGTGCTAACAACCCCAAGGGCAATATGTTCAAATTTATTGTGGTATTCATTCCATTGAGATTTACAATGAAATTTTTGCTAATTTCTATCATTTTCCTTTTAGTTCATGTAGCCAACTACACTAACTAAGGCATGTTTTGTTTCTCTCTTATAAGATTACATATTTCAACTAAAACGAGGGAAACATAACTTAATGTAGTTTTTGGATCTATAAGTACATGCACATCTTTATTAAAAATTTTACCTTCTACTTCAACCATGGTTGACTGCTAGATTTATTTCCTCCCATCCAATGTGACACTAATTATGGGTATGTTACAAACAACATCATTCAAAGTAGATGCTTCCTATGTTGAAATTAGCAATAAGAAACATTGAAAATGGCACTGTAGTGGGCTTCTAATTTAATTTTCCCTTAATTAAATTGGAAGAAAAATTGTAATTCCATCACATGACAACTTGTATTAGTTAATTGAGTCAGAATGACTTACTTAGCTTAATTGATTAGAGTTGAGGGTAAAATTGGAGGCATGTATAGTTCTTTCTAATATTTAGGGGGTTCAGTACAATTATTTTTTAGTTGTATTTGGTTAACTCAATTAATTGAGTTAAAATCAATTTAACTAGTTCTAACTAAGTGATGAGATAGTGAGAGGTCTAGTGAATTAAATATAATTTAATTCACAAGTAGTGATCAATCAGTTAACTGATAATTTGCTAGAAATATTTGTTTCATGTAATTTCTAAGGAAGGCCCAATTTAGATTGAGGTTAAAGGGGAGATAACTATCATTTTTATAATTAGAAAATTGTACAGATCATGCATGAGGTCATCAGGAAGGCCCTGAAGGATTGCACAACCATTATTTTGTATTTTCCTAATTAATAGGGGCTCAATTAGCCCAAGAATGCATAAGAAAGACATGCCAAATAGAGGCAAGAAAAAGGTTAAATATTGGACCAATTTTGCTTAGATTCTAGGCTATATCCGAGCTATATCTGAGTGAGACAGTCAGCAAAGTGAAATAAGTTTATCAGTGGAAAAAGATCATTTTATTGTTTCATGACATTAACTCTATGAAATACGGAGATACTGGAGTTTTGAGTAGTTTATTTTCCCAGATGCATCTTGTGTTGTGCGATTGATTATTTCTTTCTCCTACTTGTTATGTGATTGTGCGATCGTATTTTGTTTCCTCAAATTGTAGGAAGGATTCATTACTTTGTTTTAGTACATTTGAAGATCAGATTGAATCCCATTGATATATTTTCTACATGGTTTAAGAGCGACAAGAATCACAATAGAAGAAAAGAACACAGTTTGTTTTGAACATGTTTGAATTTGTAGATTTATTCTTAAGCACCTAGAAGCATATCAAGATGTCTTTCAATGGATTGAGACTCCAATATGATATGGAGGGAAATTTGAATTAAATATCATGGAAGAACATGATGGATGTAGTGCTTGAGGATAGTGGACTGAAGAAATTCATAGACAATGATATTCCCGAGCTCGCAATAGCAGATGCTTAGCTTATTGATGCATGGAAGAAGAAGGTAGCAAAAGCGAGAAGGATTTTGTTAGAAGGAGTTCGAGATCATATTGTCTCAAGTATCCATGGGAAGGTGACTCCATATGTTATGTGGAAGGCCTTAACATATCTGTTTCAGAATAGAAATGACCACAAGAAGTTGGCACTAAAAGATAAGCTCAGAAAGATTAAGATGGTGGAGAGAGAGACGATACCAAAATACTTGACGACGTTCACTCAATGTTGAGATGATATTGGAAGTGTTGGTGTGAAAATAACTCAGGATGATTTGGTGAGCTTATATCTTCTAGGCCTTCCCAAGGGCTGGCATAGCTACCAGGAATCTTTGAATGGGAGGGAGAAGCTACCAGACTAGGAGCTTTTGTGGTTTGACTTGGTAATAAAAGAGATAAGGTAGAGAAATAGGGATGAGACCTATGACACAGACAAATAAGGCGATTTTGAATTGGTTAGAAAAGGTAAGAAAGCCAAGGGAAATAAGAGGCGAAGAGGGCAAGAGATATTTGTCCAAGTTTAAGTGTTTTCACTATCATAAGCATGGGCACTATGCCTCGAAATTTCCACAGAAGGAAAGAAAGAAGGATCCCACACTTGCAGCAACAAGTGAAGAGCTAACTTCACAGTTTGAGCTTTATTTGAATCTCATTTCATGCATGGAAAACACTATAATGGGATGCATGTGGTATCTAGACAACAGTGCCTCATTCCCTATGACGAGGAATAGAGATCTCTTCAGTGACTTGGAGGAGAAGGACCTCCAGCAAAACATAGAGTTTGGAGATGACGAGAGGTATAGCACAACTGACATAGGTACAATTAGCTTTCAGTGGGAGACTGGATCCCCTCTCAGACACAAAGATGTTTTGTGTGTTCCAGGACTAAAGAATAATTTTATCTCTGTGGAAGTTTTGGAAGACTGTGGTTATGATGTAATACTTAGAAAAGGAAAGGTATTCCTTAGACACATCACCATGGGACAAGAGAAATAGATCAATTTAAGAGTCAATAACCTGTATTCTCTCGAGGTTGCAGATGCATGCAAATATTTGAGGATAAAATTAGATGTTAGTGACTTGGTGGTTGAGAGGGAGCATAAATTACCTCTCAACATGCAACCTTAGAAGCAGTCTCAAAAGGTTGTGGAGCAGCCATAATTGGAGAAGCAGAGAGGAGACCAAGTGGAGGCATCCACTCAAGCAGAGACCTTCAGTAGGGGGAAATAATGAGCCAAATGGGCAGAGGGAGCACATGCAGCCATACCTCCAAGTAAGAGGTGGGGCGATGTGAAGACATAATCCCAAGAGAATAAATTTGGGTAGGATACATTGATATGTCTTGTCTCATGGATCAAATATGGCTAATAAGAGCCCATAATACACAATAGAAGGAAGGATAATTAGGATTCATGCAGCTAGTTTTTATAATGAAAAAAATCAGGGAGCGCAGATAAGAGTTGGAAACAGTACAGAGGAAACAAATGCAAATTCAACAGTAGCATAGAGTTTCTAGTAGACAATGAAGTAGCTACCAACATTCAGAGACTCTGATGACATATGCATTATACTGATTCAATTTGGAGGCTATTCAGTTTTAGGAGTTGTAGGAGAAAACAACACTAGAGAAGTGTTGCATGCAGAACATTCCAAAGGTAATAGATCGAGAGAGATCGAATTCCTTTCTTGTTGAGAGGGAGTGTTGAAATTTGAAACAAGAAACATTAAAAATGACACCCAGACATGGCACAATAGGGTGCTTCTGATTTAATTTTCCCTTAATTAAATTGAAAGAAAAATTGTAATTCCATCACATGACAACTTGTATTACTTAACTGAGTCAGAATGACTTAGATTAATTAATTTTAGTTGAGGGCCAAAATGGAGGAATGTATAGTTATTCCTATGATTTAGGGGGCCCAGTTACAATTATTTGTGAGTTGTAATTAGTTAACTTAATTAATTGAGTTAAAATCAATTTAACTAGTTCTAACTGAGTGATGAGCTAGTCAAAGGTCCAGTGAATTAAATATAATTTAATTCAAAAGTAGTGATCAATTAGTTAACTGATAATTCACTATAAATAGTTGTTGCATGTCAGTTATAAGGTAGGCCTAGTTTAGATTGAGGTCAAAGGGAGGATAACTATCAATTGTATAATTACAAATTGTACAGGTTATGCATGAGGTCATGGAGAAGACTCTCAAGTATTGCACGATAATTATTTGGGATTTTCATAATTAATAAGGGCTCAATTAGCCCAAGAATGCGTAAGCAAGTCAGGCCAAGAGGAGGCAAGAAAAAGGTTTAATACAGGAACGATTTTGATTATATTGTAAGCCAGATCCGAGCTAGATCAAAGTGAGATAGTCAGCATAGTGCAGGAACTTTCTCATTGGAGAAAGAAAATTGCATTGTTTCATGATATTGAATTTATGCAATATAGAGATAGCGGGGTTTTGAGCAATTTATTTCCCTAGATACATATTGTGTTGTGCAATTGATTATTTATTTCTCCTACTTGTTATGTGATTGTGTGATCATGTTTTGTTTCCGCAAATTGTAGGAAGGATTCAGTATTTTGTTTTAGTACATTATAAGATTAGATTGAATCTTGTTGATAGATTTTTTTACATCCTGGATATTATTTAATGTTGGCTTCCTTTTCAATGGATTTTGTGGAAAATATCTCTGTAGATGGTTTTCACCACATCCCAAACATTTAATCGATATTTTTACTGATTCAATAAAGTTTATGTTTCCTGTTCCCAATCCTCCTTTCTGTCCCAAATTATTTTGCTGGTTAAAATTTCTATTATAATTTACTGCTTGCATGTTTTTAGAAAAGGTAGGTTTCTTAAACCCATTCTTCTTATTACTGTATATGTTTGGTTTCTTGGTCATCCATCCCTTCGATTTTTCTCCTTTTTTTTTGCTCTTCTTGAAACATAGTTGGACCTTTCTAATGGTCTCATCCATGGTATTTCGTTGGTCAAATTAAATTCTCTATCTATATGAAAAATGTAGGAAACTGCTAAATATTTGTATTTTCAACTTCTCCTCTTTCAAATAGGGCACATATGTTAATAGAATCATGAATTTATTAACAAACTCATCCAAGGTAGACTTCCCCAATTTCAACTAATGAAATTCCCTAAGATTTTCATCAAAGTACCTCTCAGTCAAATATGTTTTCTTAAACTATTTCTTAAACAATTTCCAAGTTAATTTTTTTCTCTTAATTATTTTGACAACTTTGTTCTCTTCCCACAATAAGGCTGCCTTACTAGTCAACTGGTAAGTTTCCAATCTTGCTTTCAGATTACTTGGGTAATTGTGTACTTCGAAATATTTTGACATATTGAGGAACAAACTGAATGAATATGGATAGGTAACTAGGAACAAAGCAAATTTGGTTTGTAAGGATGCACACAGGTTGAAGAAGTCTACATAGAGAATCCTGGAGGATTTATGCTTACCAACAAGAAATATTGTGGTTTTAGGTTGAAGAAAAATATGTATGGTCTCAAGCAGGATCATAGAGCATGGTATGCCCGTATGGATAGGTACTTGCAAAAACAATGATTCAACAAGGGAAATGTTGATAAAAACTTATATATAAAAGTTGAACAAGACAAATTGACTCTCATTGAGGTGTATGTGGATGATGTTGTTGAAAAGTAAACAAGAAATGTGTGTCTAATTTAATTTTCCCCTAATTAAATTGGACAATAAAATGTAATCTTATCTCATAATCACTTGTAATAGTTAACTGAGTGTGATAAACTCAGTTAGCTCATGAATTTCAAGTTGAGGGTGGTTGGTGAGGCATGTAGAGTGATTCTATTAGTTATTGAGTCCAAGTTGAAGTTAGTGTATTAGTTTAATGCATGAGAAATCAATTAACTCAATTAATTGAGTTAAAATCAGTTTAACTAGTTGTAACTGTTTGTTGCACTAGCGAGAGGTTAAGTGAATTAAATCAAATTTAATTCACATGCAGTGATTTTTCATGTAACTGATGATTTACTATTAATATCTTCATGCATGTCAGTTCCAGTGGAGACCCAGTTGAGACAAAGGTTAAAGGGATGTTAACTATCAGTTGTATTATTAATAGGCTGCCCGCATGCAATAAAACATCCATAGGATTTCCCATGATCATTGCACAGTTTTGGAAGGATAAATTTCCTAAATAATAGGGATTTCATTCCACATGAATTGCGCAAGGCAGGCAGGCTAAGAAGAGTTTGAAAATTGGCTAAGTGTTGGTCGATTTTGTCCGGATCAGTATGAGACAATTGTGAGAGTGCAAGAGAATCTTGTGAGAAGAGTGCATTGTAATTGTTTCATAATTCCTTGGTGAATATACAATAGAAGATAAAGGGTTTTTGAGTAGTAAGCTTTCCCTGGGAAAATATCTATGTTTTGGTTTTATTTTCTTCTTTCTTTACTTGTTGTGATTGACGATCATGTTTATTTTCTTGATTTGTAGAAGGATTCAGTATCTTTCTTTAGCATATCGCATGATCAGGTTGAATCCATTTGTATACATATTTTTTGTATAATTTCTACATGGTATTAGAGTGATCTAGGTGGATCAAACAGGTCCAAGTACAAGTGGCTTAAGTACAAAGGCTCAAAAATAAAAGTGTTCAAAATATGGTAAACTTAGTGTTAGGTTGAAGATATTGTATTTTTGATTCCAACGACACAGACGACACTCAATTCCAAGTCCATATGAAGGAGTTAGGAGCAGTCAAAGTTTGAAGGTTGACTTGGTGATGTGGCAGCTTAAGGAGGTAACAATTTTGATGAAACCCGACAACTAGATTCTAGCCAACTCTAGCCATATTCCAGGTGAAATTGTGGGACATATAATTTGACTCCTTCGGTCAAAAATCTGGAAGATTTGAAAAAAACCAAATTGTTTTAATAATAATATTTTTTTTTAAAAATAGGGCAAGGCGGGCAATGACCCCCACCCTACCCAATAGTCATAACCACATAAAAAAAATCTATTTGAATTAGGGTCGGTAATCGTGACCCCGTCAGACCCCGCCCACACAATACGCGCAACCATATGTGTTAATATGGGTGGCAGGGGATTACCCCACCACCAACCCAACAACACCGCTCCACTCATATATTCACCGACGGAGATCACGGGCGAGCCACCCAATGCGGGTCGACCCCCCATAAACTGTCATGTCATTTCAATGCGGGCTTTTTAAACAAAAAAAATATTTTTTTGGTTTTTAAAACAAAATTCAGAGTTTTATGGAGGGCTGGGGTTTGACCACCCGACCCCCTCCCTCCAAACTTGGATCCCAAACCAACTCAGCCAAAAAAATTCATTGTAAAGTCAATCAACTTGTTTATATAAAACTTTCAACTTAGAAGTGCGCCCAGGCAGGTAGGAGTGGGCACAAAAATCAAGACAGGGATCCATGAGCAGTGTGCAGGAGGGAGTGAAACCATGATCTGAGCCATTTTCCAGAGGAGTTAGATTTTCACTTTGTCAAATTTAGGCAAATTTTATATGGATTCTGCACTAATCGATACCACGAATCCAGCAGTGCTGTCCAATTCTTCATCAGAGGTCTGCAATTTTCTGGCACTTTCAGCGATGGAGGTATAATGGTGTCATTTCTCATTTTATACTTGTACTTTCATTTTTTACCACTTAATGAAAGAGGGACTCCCCACTATTTGAGCAGGGCCCAGAGACGTAGTCCCTCCTGGATGAACTCTGATATCGATTTTGTGTCTTCGTGCATGATGTTCATTGCTTCTGCCTTCTTATGTTTATGCCTTTAAAGTTTCCTTTTTAAAGCTGCAATTTCTACATGTAATAATTTAACACAACTCAAGAAAATTTTTGAATCATACAATGCAGGAAATCACTATAGTGGAGAAGAAATTGCATTTGTGTTGAATAGCATTCGAATTTGTAAAAGTATTCTTTGGTGTGACAGGCATATCAAGATCAATATGGCTTCCAATGGCTTGAGATTGGAATATGCACTCGATGGAAGTTCCAATTATATTGCATGGAAAAACAAGATGGAGGCAGTTCTGGAGGACAACGGGTTGAAAAAATTCATTAATAATGACATTCCCAAACCCGCAGCAATAGATGTCACTCTTCTTGATGCTTGAAAAAAGAAGGTTGCATAGGCGAGGAGGATCTTATTGGAGGGAGTACAAGACCACATTGTCTCAAGTATCCATGGAAAAGTGACTCCATATGCAATGTGGAAGGCTTTGACAGATCTGTTTTAGAGTAGCAGAAAATTGGCACTGAAGGACAAGCTTAGGAAAATCAAAATGGAGAAATGCGACACTATTCTGAAATATTTAACCAAGTTTTTCCAATGTCAAGATGAGCTTGGGAGTGTCATAATTACTGTAGTGGATTATGACTTGGTGATCCTATATCTTCTAGGCCTTCCCAAGAGTTGGCATAGTTATCAGAACTTTGTCAATAGGAGGGAGAAGCTGTTAGATTAGGAGCAACTTTGGTCGGATTTGTTGTAAGAAGAATTTAGGTGAAATACCAGGGATAGATCCTCATATAAGATGAATGATGAGGAAAATTGTGCCTTGGATGGTAAAGCAAAGAAGGAGAAGGGAAAGAAATCATATTCCAAATCTGAGATCGACAAAGAAGGCAAGAAGGGTGACATGTACAGAGTGAAGTTTCTTCACTCTAATGATCATGGACATTATGCCACTAATTGTCCACAGAAGAATAATAACAAGAAGGCTTTAGGATCTGCAGGTGGTGAGGCTTTGGTGTCACAATTTGAGTTGGACTTCTCACTCATCGCATGCATCGTTTCAAGTGTGATGGGATCAGTGTGGTACTTGGATAATGGTGCATCCTTCCACATGACGAGAGACAAAGAAATTTTCAGTAGCTTGAAGGAGAAGGACCTATAGAAGCATATCAAAATGGGTGATGAAGGGAGGTATAGCGCTATTGGGATTGGTACAGTTAATTTCCAAAGACAGTCGGGTAAAATTTTATTATTAAAAGATGTGATTCATGTACCAGGCTTGAAAAATAATTTAGTTTCAGTTGCAATGTTGGAGGATAGAGGTTATGGTGTGGTTTTCAATAAAGGGAAAGCTTTCCTTCTACACAAAGTCATAATACAAGCCAAGAAGATTGGGATTCATGTGAAGAATCTCTACAAACTTGATGTAGATGGATGCGCAACATTGATGGGTAAGGCATACAAAGTGGTGAGCCAAGATGAGGGTGAGTTATGGCACAGGAGATTGGGCCATCTACACCATGGAGCTTTGAAGGTCATGTAGCAGATTTATACTGGTCTTCCAAAGGGTACTCTTGCACAGATAGACACATGCAAGGGATGTACCATGGGGAAGTATGCAAAGGCCACTTTTCATGAGAAGGAGAACCGAGTAGCGGAAATCCTTGAGAGAGTTCACTCAGACGTGTGTGGACCATTCTCTATAGCTTTGACAATAAAGCACATGTATTATGTGATCTTTGTTGATGATTTTTCTAGAAAGTGTTGGATCTACTTTATGCAAAATAAATATCATACATTCTCAAACTTTTGTGAGTTCAAAGCACTTATGGAGAACTATACAGGGAATCATGTGAAGGCTCTTAGGAGCAACAATGGTGGTGATTACATCTCCAATAAATTCAATAACTTCTTTAGAAAAGAAGGAATTCAGAGAGATTTGATTGTGCCTCATAACTCACAACAGAATGGGGTCGAAGAAAGAAAGAAAAAAATAATTGTGGGTGTGGCACAAGTGATGTTGTATGATCAGGGCCTATCATTGCATCTGTGGGTGGAAGCATGCAACACAATGCTATTTTTGTAGAACCGTAGTCCTCATCAGGTACTTGAAATGAGTACACCAGAGGAGGCTTTTTCTGGTAAGAAAATTGATGTTTCATATTTTAAAATTTTTGGCTCGTCTATTTATTTCCATGTGACCAAAGATTCCAGAAAGAATCTAGAACCAACAACTGAGATTGGGATATTTTTGGGGTACGATGATATTCCCCACAGCTGAGTGTATTTTACAAACAATGGGATGACTGTTGTGAGATGGGATATAAAATTTGATGAGGAGAAATCTATGCGATTGTCCCTTGAGAGAGAGCTTGATTTGCATGCAAAGGAGGAACTATTGGTTTCAAAGGATGAACCTCAAGATGTGGAGCAAAAACATGAGGAGGATCATGGAGTGGTAGAAAAGAATCATGAAGAGCCATCCACCAGACATGGTGGAAGGCGCACCACGGAAGCTGATAGATTGAGACTTGATGCGATAAAACATGTAGGAGCACCTACTTCAAAATGCAGACAGAGACAATCTCCAGATAGGTTTACTAGATACATGGCTCTTATGAGCACGTGTATTGTGATAGAACCATCCTCCTTTGAGGAAGTAGTGCAACAACCAATTTGGGTTGATGCCATGGTTGAGGAGTATGACTCCATTGTCAAGAACAATGAATGGGAAGTTGTCCCAAGACCAGTCAAAAAATCAGTGGTTGGATCTAGATGGATCTATAAGGTGAAGCAGTCAATAGATGGGAGTGTGGAGAAGTACAAGGTTATATTTGTAGCCCGGGGGTTCTCACAAGTTGAGGGGATTGACTAGAGGAGACTTTTTCACCAATTGCAGGGTAATAAACGATTAGATATATCCTTGCACTCTCAGTGCAGATGGGGTGGCAGATACTTCAGATGGATGTGAATAATATGTTTCTCAATGGATTTATTGAGGAAGAAGTGTACATAGAGCATCTAGAAGGTTTTGAGACCTTTGACAGTGAGTCATATGTGTGCAAACTAAAGAGAGCATTATATGGTCTGAAGCAAGAACCTCGTTCTTGGTACACCAGGATTGACAGCTATTTAACTGGGTTGGGCTTCGATTGAAGTGGATGAAAAATTGTACTAGATTGTGGTTGATGATAAGCTCTTGATTATCATACTTTATGTTGATGATCTAATTTTGACAGGTGATGAGAAGCTCATAACTTCTTGCAAAGTATTCCAAAAAAACTGGGATGGTGAGATATTTGTTTCTCAAGGCAAGTATTCCAAATATATTATGAGTAAGTTTCACATGGAGAGCTGTAAACCCATGGAGACTCCTCTTCCAGGAACCTTGAGGAAGGAGGATGCTACTTTAGGTGAGGTAGTGGATGCTACTGTTTATAGCCAGCTTTTGGGTTCACTGATGTACTTGGTGAACACAAGACCAAACATTTTCTATGCAGTTAACCAGCTGAGTCAAGCTAGGGTTAAGCCGAGAAAGCTCTTTTGAAGGCAGGGAAGCATGTATTGAGATATCCCAGGGGAATTACAGAGTATGAATTATGGTATAGATGAATAGAGGGAGTTAAGCTTTAGGGCTTCACCGATGAATATTGGGTAGGAAGTCCATTAGACGGAAAGAGCACATCAGGAGGGATATTCAATATAGGATCGAAAATAGTTTCTTGGTACAATAGGAACTAGATATTTGTGGCACTCATTTTAGTCGAGCCAGAGTACATGGAAACAAGTCAGGCTGCATGTGAGGCCATCTGGATGAGGAATATTCTGGTTGGTTTTTTTGGTCATCAGATGGATCTAACAGTGATACATTGATTGCATAATCTGGATTATCCACAATATCATAAAATGATCGTCGACATTTCGAATCCCAACCATAGTTGCATTAAACTCTAAGTTAATCCGATATTCCATGATAGGTCTAAGCATATTGACATCCAGTACCACCATATCAGATATTCTGTTCAGAGGCGCATTATGTTACTTCAGTACATTCCCACGAAATATCAGGATTCAGATATTCTGACGAAGGTGCTCGCTAGGACAAAATTCGAATACCATAGAGGCAAGATCGAGGTAGCTAATAATCCATTTCTTGTTGAGAGGGAGTGCTGAAAAGTCAACAAGAAATGTCTGTCTAATTCAATTTTTCCTTGATTAAATTGGACAATAAAATGTAATCTTATCTCATAATCACTTGTAATCGTTAACCGAGTGTGATAAACTCAGTTAGCTCATGAATTTCGAGTTGAGGGTGGTTGGTGAGGCATGTAGAGTGATTCTATTAATTATTGAGTCCAAGTTGTAGTTAGTGCATTAGTTTAATGCATGAGAAATAAATTAACTCAATTGATTGAGTTAAAATCGGTTTAACTGGTTGTAGCTGTTTGTTGTACTAGTGAGAGGTCAAGTGAATTAAATTAGATTTAATTCGCATGCAGTGATCTGTCATGTAACTTATGATTTACTATTAATATCTTCATGCATGTTAGTTCCTGTGGAGACCCAGTTGAGACAAAGGTTAAAGGGATGTTAACTATCAGTTGTATTATTAGTAGGTTTCCCACATGCAGTAAAACATCCATAGGATTTCCCAAGAGCATTGCACAATTTTGGAAGGTTTAATTTCCTAAATAATAGGGATTTCATTCCACATGAATTGATAAAGGAATGCAGGCTAAGAAGAGGTTGAAAATTGGCAAATTGTTGGTCGATTTTGTCCAGATCAATGTGAGACAGTCGTGAGAGTGTAGGAGACTCTTGTGAGAAGAGTGCATTGTAATTGTTTCATGATTCCTTGGTGAATATACAATAGAAGATAGAGGGGTTTTGAGCAGTAAGATTTCCCCAAGAAAATATCTGTGTTGTGGTTTGATTTTCTTCTTTCTTTACTTGTTGTGATTGGCGATTGTGTTTATTTTCCGCAATTAATTTGTAGAAGGATTCAATATCTTGCTTTAGCATATCGCATGATCAGATTAAATCCATTTATATACATATTGTTTGTATAATTTCTACAAATGTCATATTTGGAAGTGATGATGAAAGGTTGAGTAAGAAGTTTGAAAATGATATTCAAAATGAATTTGAGATGTATTTACTTGGTGAGTTGACCTTCTTCTTGGGACTCCAGATATATTAGGAAGATAATGGAATATTCATCTCACAAACCAAGTACAAAAAAAAATGTTAAAGAGGTTCCAAATGGAAGATTTAAACTCGTGAGTAATCTTATAGTGATTGGTTGTAAGTTATGAAAAGATAATATATCTAAGGAAGAAGATAAATGACCATATAAATCAATTATTCTCATCCTAATGTATGTCACAGCTTCAAAACCCGATGTGATGCATGCAGTTGGATTGGTATCACATTTCCAAGTAGCACCAAAATAATCCCATGTTGTTGCAATAAAAGGGATCTTCATATATATTATGGGCAATGATGTTCTTTGGGATAAAATCTCTGGTTGTAAGGAGATCAGTGCCCAACATATTTACTGTAGCTTATAATTGAAATTGTTTGTTGTCCCTTCATATTGTAACCCCATAATTTTATATCTTAAACCCTTTAATATTTACAAGATAAAAAACCCTTCAAAGTTCCTTTAAATGATAAATGTTAATGAACAAGAAAAGATGAAATGTTGGTGGAAAACACTAACAATATGCTATGATCACATAAACTATTATCTCTGGTTTTAGTAGAAAACAATTGCAAGAAATGAAATTACAATAAAGAAGCACATTTAAGGAAATTTACTCTAAATCACAGATGTAAATTAGATACCAACATCTAAATTACTTTATTCCAAAATAAGAAACATACATAAGATGGAATAGGAAAAACTCATCACATTCATCAAATGCTGAAAAATATCCAGAAAGATTTATTGATCTCATAAAGGTAACATACAAAATTATGCAAAACTTCTGAGGTCCAAATTCCGGAATCCCTTTTCTATTTTGAAAAAGCCTTAAATACAATATTACAAAATGGACTATTATAAAACTGTCAAATTCTCAAACTGCTTCCTTTTACATGAAAATTAAAAATCAAAAGTTTCTTCAGAAAAATAAAGTAAAATATTAAATAAAACATATAATCATTGAGTGGCAGTGGCCTGAGATCCTGGGACAGAGGAATTTCCTGCTTCTGCATTTGCTTATGGGGACATCTACTCTTTTCACTTTCTCCATAGGTCCACATTCGTCCTAGGGAAATTAGAAAGATTGACATGTCCCATTCTAAAATTAGTGATCCTGTAATATGTATGTATTTCTGAAAACAAAGTCTTCATCATCCATAACAACTAGAATTTTTTAAGCAGGTAATTCAAAATGGTGGCTCATTTTAAGATAACAATCTTCTCATGGGAATTTCCAATCTTACTCTTCGTTTCCACAAGTAATGTCTCATATGTTTCCCAAGGAAGAATATTTCGTTGTTGACCCCAACAGGATGGTAGAACAACCCTGTTCCTTTTATCAAATAAAATTTCAAATATCACTACTGTTTTTTTAACTTCATTCAATCGTTTCTCTGCATATTTCCTGTATGATGTTTTCATAATCATCCTATTCAAATCTAGCACACACTAAGTTCTATCTTCAATTCCAAAGTATTTTAATTCTTGTGTGGACTTAGAGTTTATGTAATCAATCAATCTCTTAGAATATGAGGCTCTATTTTGTGACTTTTTCTTATTTGTCACCATCTCTCCCTCCAAGTCTCTCACAATTCTCTTCGAGTCCTTTTTAAATCAATATTTTCCATATTTAACTCAGTAATTACTTGAGTTAATTTGGCAATAGGGTCTTCAGAATATGATGCAATAACAACAAGACAAACATGAGAATATAACTTCTTCTGCAACATGTCATGTACTTCTTTCAACTTAAACATATCCCCATATTTATGTAGGTTTTAACCCTGAAAAAAAATTATCTACAGACGAATATTATAACAGAAAATAAACAATAGCGAGGGCATAAAACATAAAACAAATAAACATAGAGATTTTCCCCTGGATCCCAAATCAGGACGACCAGCTTGATTTTTCATTATATTCCTTTTAGTGTTACAACACATATATATACATGCCAAAGCATACATGGACCCTAATCCATTAACCCTGGATTAGAAATTAACCGTAGTTCCCTTGATCGGATCTACAAAAATACCAGGGGCCGAAAACCATCATACCCCAAAACCATGTGAAAAACCATGCACAAAACCACGGGCGCGGACTACCCACCGGAAATTAAGGACCGAAAAATTTTCACCGAAGCGCTACCTCGGACCTCGACAGGGGGCGCTAACGCCCCCCCTGTGAGCTTAGTCATTGGCCCAATTCTTAAACACCCATTATTTCTCTACAACAAGAGAACTTCTAAGTGCTCACAGACTTCGTCAATGCATTTGCAACATTCTTCAAAGTGTCCACCTTTACCAGCAACACCCTTCTAGCCTCAACCATATCTCTAACAAAGTGATATTGAACATCAATGTGCTTTGTCTTTGAATGATAAGCAGGGTTCTTAGCCAAGAAAATTTCACTTTGGCTATCACAGTCTATCCTTATAGCTTACTGTACCAACCCCATACTTGAACACAATCTCTGCAACCAAACTGCTTCCTTGCTTGCATGAGTGGCTGCTATGTATTCTGCCTCTGTAGTTGAAAGAGCCACTACAGACTGTCTTTTACTCATCCAACTGACTGCGCCTCCAAACAGGCTAAACACATACCCACTTGTAGATCTTCTTTGGTCCAGATCTCCAGCCCAGTCTGCATCAAAAAAACCACGAATGTCCAACATTCTTTCCAATCCTGGTCTTCCCTGGTAGCACAAGCCATAATCACTAGTGCCACGTAAATATCTCAAAACCCGCTTCACTGCTGTCCAATGCTCCTTCCCTGGGTTTGACATAAACCTGCTCAATACTCCCACTGCATGTGCAATGTCTGGTCTAGTACAGACCATTGCATACATCAGGCTACCCACTGCACTTGCATATGGAATACGGGACATATACTCCTCTTCTTCTTGTGTCTTGGGACACTGTTCAGCAGACATATTTACACCTACAGGAATAGGAACATTCACCGGTTTACTATCCTGCATATTGAACCTCTGCAATATAGTCTCGACATACTTCCTCTGGTTTAACCAGAGCTTCCTCTTTGCCCGATCTCTCTTAATTTCCATGCCCAAAATATAGTTTGCGGCACCAAGATCCTTCATGTCGAATTTGGAGAACAGTTGGGTCTTCAAATCTTGGATAATTTCTTTGTCATTTCCAATCAACAACATATCATCCACATACAAGACTAAATAAATAACACGGTCACCAATTAATTTAAAATAAACATAGTGATCCTCCTTGCTTCTGGTGAAGCCAAGTCCCCGTATATAGGTATCAAATTTCTGATACCACATCCTTGGTGACTGTTTTAACCCATACAGAGACTTCTTCAACCTACATACCAGTTCTTTCTTACCCTTCACCATAAAGCCTTCAAGTTGCTTCATGTAGATCTCCTCTTCTAGATCCCCGTGAAGAAATGTTGTCTTCACATCCATCTGTTCTGTCTCAAAATCAAATGCAGCAGCAACAGATAAAAGTAATCTAATAGAAGTAACTTTGGCAACATGAGAAAAAATATCACCAAAATCAATTCCCGGCACCTAGGAATAACCTTTTGCTACCAACCGAGCTTTGTATTTCTCCACCTTGCCTTCTACATTCATCTTCTTCTTAAATACCCATTTTCTCCCGATGGGATTCCTTCCAGCCGGCAACTCCACCAGATCCCATGCATCGTTTTTGTGCAAAGATGCCATTTCATCAATCATGGCCTCCTTCCAAATTTTTCCATCCTCTAAATCTATTGCCTCCCTGACAGTTCTAGGATCATCATCAGTTATAGTTAAGGCAAAACCTGAACAAAAAGCAGATGGACTATACATTTCTGGTTGCCTTCTTTCCCGAACTGATCTTCTCAAAACTGAAGTTTGTGGCTCTTCCTCTTCTGAATCTTCTTCTGCTGTAGAGTTTGATTCATACTTATTTAGCTCAAACTCTATCTTCTCAGGTTCCTTTGGTATGAATTCATGTTTAACAACATCTTTCACCTCTCTAAACACCACATCTCGGTTTTACACAACCTTCCTTGTTTCCGAGTTCCAAAGCTTGTAACCTTTTAAACCATCCTTATACCCAATAAAGATGCACCTTTCAGATTTATTATCCAACTTGGTCCTTTTCTCCTTTGGAACATGTACATATGCATCACATCCAAATACCCTTACATGTGAAAGAGAGGGTTTCTTACCGGTCCATACCTCATGTGGAGTCTTATCCTCCAACACTGATGAAGGTGATCTGTTAACCAGATAGCATGCAGTCTCCACTGCCTCTGCCCAGAATTCTTGTCCTAACCCGGTACCACTGAGCATGCTTCTTGCCTTTTCCATCAGTGTTCTGTTCATTCTTTCTGCAACTCCATTTTGCTGAGGTGTGTATGGAGTATTCTTCTACCGTGCTATACCACACTTCTTACAGAACTCTTCAAATTCCTTCTTGCAGAACTCCCCACCATTATCTGTCCTCAATGCCTTTATCTTCTTCTCTGTCTGGTTTTCCACCAGAGCCTTAAATTCTTTAAATTTGTCAAAGACTTCAGATTTTTTCCTCAAGAAATATATCCATGTATTCCTTGAGAAGTCATCTATGAATGAAACATAGTACACAGACTTTCCCAGTGATGGAACTGACACAGGCCCAAACACATCACTGTGCACAAGTTCTAATATCTTGTTTGCCCTCTTAGCACCAAAAGGAAAACTCACCCGATTCTGCTTCCCATATACAAAATGTTCATAGAAATCAAAATCCAGAGAGAAATTAGACATACCTTCTACCATACCATTTCTATGCAGTATCTGAAGGCCCTTCTCTCCAATATGTCCAAACCTTTGATGCCATAGCATGGTCTTTTCTCTATATACAGCTAGGCTTTCCGCTCCACTTTCAGGAACCACATAACTATTACACCCATCAATAATGGTGCTACCTTGTAGCTTGTACAGAGTTCCAGTCTGAACTCCCTGCATTAATACCAGTGCTCCCTAAACCATCTTGCAGGCATCTTTCTCGAACACTATTTTTACACCTGCGCCATCATCCATCTTGCTTACAGAAATCAGATTTTTGGCCAATGCAGGAATATGTAGAACACCAGGAAGTGTTATAATCCTTCCACCTTGCAGCTTCAGCTTGAACTTTCCACGTCCAATTATTCTGGCCTTCCTATCATCCCCTAGGAAGACATCACCACCATCATATTTCTCATACTCGCAGAACCACTCCCTATGGGAAGTGAAGTGAAAGGTTGCACCTGATTCAATCAACCATGACTCATGATCTACATGTGTATTTGAAGAAGAAGCCAAATACACATCCCCAAATTCATCCGAGATGGTTTTTTCCTCTGCAAAAGGAGCATCATCAGATCCCTTTCCTTTCTCAGGAGCTTTAGATCTGTAGTCCTTTTTGTAGTGCCCTTCCTTTTCGCATTTCCATCGCACCTTTAAAAACTTTCCAGGAGATTTAGATCTCCCTCTAGATTTAGATCTCCCACTCGAAACCTTATTCTCGTTTATGTTTTGGGACCTTCCTCGTATAGATAAGGCATCTCCATTCTGAACCTCCATATTTCTCTGTCTCATTTCCTCCGACAGCAAGGCTGAGAAAATGTCATCAAAGTTCAAGGTAGTTGTATTTCTACCTATTGCAATAACCAGACTGTCCCACGAGTTTGGTAGAGAACACAACAAACTGATGCACTTATCTTCATCTAATATTTTAATATCAACAGATGACAACTGACTTACCATAGTATTGAAGGCATTCAGATGCTCTGTCACCGAGTCTCCATCTTTCATCCTCAGGTTATACAGCTTTTTCCTCAGGAACAATTTATTCACCAGAGACTTAGATTGGTAAAATTCCCTAGCTCGTCCCACAAGGTGTTCACCATAGCTTCCCCAGATAAATTCAAAAATACTAAATTTGAGACACATAATCGTATTGTGCTCTTTGCCTTCCGATCCAGCTTCTTCCAGTCTTCATCTGACATTGTTGTTGGTTTAGTACCTAGATCTACCGCGATCCACTGATCTTTATCCACCAGCAGATCCTCCATATTGAGCTTCCACAACTCAAAACTCTGACCATTAAATTTCTCAATCTCTATCTTTTCGCCACTCACCATCTTCTTTCACCGCAAGAATTGATCCCACAGATCTCCCACTGAACAGGGTCTACCACAAGCTCGAGCAAAAAAAAAAAAAACCCCTCAGCAGCAAAGGCGTCCCCTTGAAGCCGAAACTGCTCTGATACCACTTGTTGGGAATCACGATTGTCGTTAGACCAAAACTCGCAGGTGTTAGTCAATGATCGTATCGCCAAATATAAGGATCCACGAGAGGCAGTTAGTCCATGTTGCGAAACACACGGGGAGCGTTGGTTTATCCAATGTCAAACAATCTCCCCCCCCAATGCGATCCGGGTGTGGATCAAACTCGTGACCTATGCTTTGATACCACTTTTAGGTTTTAACCCTGAACAGAAATTATCTACACACGGATCTTATAACAGAAAATAAACAATAGCAAGAGCATAAAACATAAAAAATATAAACATAGAGATTTTCCCCTGGATCCCAAATCGGGACAACCAGCTTGATTTTTCATTATATTCCTTTTAGTGTTACAACACATATATATACATGCCGAAGCATACATGAACCCTAATCCATTAACCCTGGATTAGAACTTAACCATAGTTCCCTTGACCGGATCTACAAAAATACCAGGGGCCGAAAACCATCGTACCCCAAAACCATGTGCAAAACCATGCACAAAACCATGGGCGCGGACTACCCACCGGAAATTAAGGACTAAAAAATTTTCGCTGGGGCGCTGCCCCGGACCCCAATAGGGGGGGCTATTGCCCCCCCTCTACCCCCCCGCGTGTGCTTAGTCGTGGAAAGAATATAACACATACCCAACAATTTAGCCAACACAGCTTGCAACAACTCCTCTTTTTTTGTCTCAAATTGATCTACTTCAGTAGCCATTGGATGCTCACCAGTGGGAAGCTTGAGCTTCTTCTTCAAGGCTTGAATTTTAGATTCAACACTTTGCAAAAAATTCTGAACTTCTGACTTAACTTCAGGATCAACACCAATCTTGAAAATGATCTTATTGAACTCTTCATTTTGTGTAGAGTAGGCTCTAGAGTTTTCTTCCTCCAATTTCAATTGTTTAAATACTTTACCCAACATATTTTCAGCTTTAACAGCAGTTGAAGTGGTATTGTTCAAATAATTAAAAATTAGTGTTTTAGTTTGCATATGAAGGTTGATCTTATCTGGGATATGAATATTTTGTGTATCCACTATTACATTAACAATTTTCAAATAAGTAGAAGATGTCACATTCATAGCTAAAGGATGAGAAAAGGTGTTTCCCTCCCCAAGTGGAGCCACTGTTAGTCATCAATAATTTTTACTATCTAAAGATGACTAAATATCAGTTCTAGATTTGTAAAAACAAGATTCTTGGATATTGTGAGTTTTAGAAATATCATTGCCTTCATTATCCTTGTCACAAATGTTTCATTATTCTACTATTTACCAGTCCATGATTAACCTGCCATTCCTAAAGGGCCCCTCATGGGTTGATGAAACTCATCTAGTTTTTTTTTCCCACTTATCACCCCAGCACTCCGTTTTGCCTTTACCCCACTTTTTCACTTTCATCTAGGGTTAACAATCAACCTATTCTTTCCCATTTTCATCGGGTTCCTCAAACTTTGATGGTCTCAAGACTACCTCTATAAGCTCTTTAGATCAATCAAGTAAATAAATTTATATATATTAAAATATATCAATTGGTCAAAAAACTCTATTTTTACACTATTAAGATCCCAAGCCTAATTTCAGTCAAAAGACCAAGTTAAAACCCTCCCACTAGATCATTAGGGTTTCCTAAGTTATAGGGTCTTCATTGGTATTTTAAGCTCTGTTCTTCTTATGCTAAGACCTGGTTCAAATGAAAAAGAAGAGCAACACATGATTGCCCAAGAAAGAGAGGAAGATCTCCAAAGAAGACTACTTTGTTAATTTCAAGTTTTTCAAAAAGTAAACATGCTTGACATTTCTGCAGGAATGTCATGAGGTAAATCAGTAAAGGAAATTGATAGAGTAACTGATGAGTTTCTAAAGAAAAGTATGGAACACTGAGTCTAAAGGAGAAAGCAAGGTTTCTAAACCTGATTGAATCAAAAGTATGCCAAACAAAGATCCAATGCAGCAAAACACATAAAGGAGGGTCAGCATCTCATTTTAGTCATTTACACTCAATGGTTAAAGGATAGAAAAACATGGTATAAGCTCCAAGGTAAATATAAAAAGTTTTGAAGGTGCTGAAAATGTGTAAAGGTCTAAGGTTGTCAAAGTGAATTCAACATTTTCAAAGATCAGAGGGGGAAGTCACTTCAAGGTTTCATAACACATGCTGAAGTAAAAAATTTCAAGGACATAGACCACCCAAAGAAAGTAAGCCTTGTCACTCAAACAGCCTACAAAAGAAGAAATTAAAGAGTATCATTAAAATGAGGGTCAAGTTCTCCTATCAAGTCACTTACTTTTAGTGACCAAAAAAAGGGTAAAAACATAGTGTTGAGCTCAAAGGTGGAAAAACAAAGGTGATTACAAGGTTGTTGGTTTATGTCATTTTTTCAAAACCAAAGGAGAAAGCTAAATCAGTGATTTAGCCACCTGCAGAAAAATTCAAATCAAATGTCAATGAAAGTGAAAAGGAAAAAGCATTAAGAAGAGCGGTTTTCTTGGATTAAATTTAAATTTCCCAAAGAACATTTAAGGGGCATATTGTTGTTTCATTCAACTCATTATTTACTTGCAAAAATCAAAGCAGTCGAAGAGAAGAATTGTGAGGTTTTGCAATTTTGGGCAAGTACAGAAATGTTGCGTGCCTGGAGTCATGTGATGCGCTCTTGGGCGGTCTCCCCGTGAAAAATACCACTGCATTGCACACCTATAAGTGCATGATACGTGTTTACCCATGCAGCCTTGCTCGACAACCTTGTTTAAATTTTGCGTGAAACCTTGCCTGTCATGACCCAACAAGCTTCAAACTATTTCAAATGCTGCACGTTCAGTGCTGCACCTTCTACCCACCAATTTCCCATTTGAATTCACCTGCTACGTGTTTAACTTGGCATGGAGGTTCACTTGACAGTCCCGAAAACACGAGTTTTTGTGCTGTGCATTAACAAAGAGACCCGACAGACTTGGCTGTGTTTCACTTTCACGGAGGCCAGACTGGCCTGGTGCTACGCGTTTAGCGCTACACCCTCGACCGACTCGACAGCACGTTCAGCCACTTGAATCTGCGTTTAGGTGCTACACGCTTGCCTAGGAGGGACTCTGCACCAGTTCAAGCCCTAAATCTACTCAAGGCCTCATCAAAATCACCTCCAAGGGTTTCATAACACCTCTGAGGGGTAATTACAAAACACCACCTCATTTTTAAGATTCTTGTCAGTTGATTAAAGGAATAAACCCTAGGAAAGTGAACTAAATGACATTAAAACCTCCCTCATCTGCAAGACCAGAAAGGAACAGTTAAGGTAGAGTGATCATCAAGTTTTTCTCCCTTTACCTCTCACTCACAGTCATACACCCTAGTCTCACTCATTTACTCCTCCATTTGCAAAAAACTGCCTTTCTCATCACCATCTCATCTACCCTCTTCATATAATATCAAAAGCAGAGTTAGGGTTTTTGGCTTTCAAGGCAACAGTGAAATAAAAATGTCAAGGGAAGGTAATAGTGACAGTGGTGAGGGAGGCCAAGGGCCTAGAAGACATTAGTTAAAGGGTGGAAGAATAAAGAGGTTTGTGCCACTGAACACTGCAGAGTTGATGGCATCTCCTATGACAGTTTCATATTTCTAGAATGTGGGCTGTTTTGAATATTGTGAAAGAGTACAATAGGTAAAAATCCATCCTGAGATGACTAGGCTTTTTATCCTTAACCTTCATGACAATCAAGTAAATTTAGCTGGGGTAAACTTTGAGCTATCTTCAAATACTATTTCTATGGCCACCAGGATACCTAGTGTGGGAGAAAGGTGGTTCAAGCAAGCTAGTTTAGACCTGACCCACTATGAACCTTTCCTAAAACTAGATACAAAGCTAACTACAAATCCATTTTTCCCTTTTCACATTTGTTGGAGAGATATGCGCCCTTGATGAGAGTCATCATGAAATATTTTACATGTGAGGGGAGGTTTTTAGGCTTTATTCATACCATATAAGACTTCTCATACACTTCCCTAGGGTAAATATGCTACATTTTCCCTATTATCTCTATAGGAATATTGATAAGATGTCTTATATTGTGCAAAAGAGACATCCTTCACAACAAATGCAGAGCCTATTTCACCATTCTCTCATCATGATGGTTGTAATGCATCAATTAGAGCAAAGGGGTATTCCATGGGAGGTTTTCATTTCCCAAGAGGTCTTCACAAACCCACAACCCCATCCTCAGTAGAATGTGCCCTCCTCATGTCATCCTCCTATCCTAACTCCTCCATCATCTCTTGATGAGCATGTTTCACCATCCACCCATGTACCTTCACCTCAAGACAACCTTCTTCCCTCACATTCTCCCAATGCTTTAGGCAGTGAACAAGCTAGTGACCATGAAGGAGAAGGCAGTGATAAATCAAGAAATAATGAAGAAGAGGACATCAAAGAGGAAAATGATGAAGAAGAGGACGGTAAGGAGGAATATGATGAAGATGAGGACAGTAAAGAGGAGGAAGAAGAGGAGGAAGAGGTCAACAATGAAGCAGAAGACATGGAGGTAGATGACAATGAAGATGAAAACACAAATCATGAAGAAAGCATCCAAGAAAATGATGATGATGTTGGAAAAAACCCACAAGTCAATGATAAAAATGAAAATGAAGAAATCAGTGATGAGGAAACTAATGATGACACCTATAACAGTGAGAACACAAGTGATGATAAGGGATGCGATGATGTTGGAAAAAATAGGACAGTGATGAAACTGAGAACATGGTAACTGATAGCAATAATGATGTTGATGACGACAGTGACACTAAATACCAAAAGGTCAGTGAAGAGGGTGATAATAGCAGTGAATATCACATAAAAGAGGCAAGTAGAAGTAAGAAGGGAAGTAGTGATAACCATGACAATAGTCATGATGGTCAAGAAGGTAGTAAAAATAATGAGCCTAACAGTGGTAATGATGATAGTGTAGAGAGCAGTGCCAAAGACAGTGAGACTCCTAGCAGTATTGAAGGAAATGAAGAAAGTGGCCAAGGTAATGATAATGATGAGGGTGGTATTATCTCACAGAACCTAGATGACAATGAAGCTGATATTAGTGAAGAATAAAGGGATGATGATACAAATGAAGATCACAACAGTGATGTTAGCATGGAAGGAAAAGAAAGCAAGGCTAATGAAAGAAGTCAAGAACACAGTGCAGAAAACATCGGTGCAGAGATCAATAAGGAAGAGGACAATAGTAATCAAGTCAGCCATGGTGAGGACATTCAGATGAACAATATTGAGACTTTCCCTCTCACATACTGAAGAGGAAAGAGCCATGTGTTTTCTTCCTCTAAAAGGCAAGGGACCATGCCATCCACCTCAACTAAAAAGCTTGACAAAGGCAAACAAAAGATCGAAGAAGAATAAGATCAGCATGAGGTTGAGAAAGAGTTTGAACTCATTCATATTGACAGTGACGAGGAAAATGAAGCAAGGATCTCAAACTTGCTCCTCTATAAAAAAATTCCCAAATTGAAGACCTCCAAGCAAATCTAGATAGGGCCAAGAGTGTGAATAATTTCCTTGAGATGGAGAACAGATAGCTAGGGGCACAAAATGCCTTTTATGAGGCTAGATCAATCAAAGCCCGGAAAGAAGCTCAAATGGCATAGGAAAATATAGAGTAATTCATGGGCACCTATGAGGAAAGTGAAGATGAAGAAGGACAATCCAAAAGAAGACCAAGAACCATGTGTTTAAAGAAGGCCTTGGCAAGATAAAGAGAGCAAGAGTCTACCTTGGTAGAGAAAATACCTCTAAGTGAGCTGCTTGCCATGGAGAGAGAATATTATTGGGAGCCTTGGCTAGAAAGAGCAAACACACACTTGGAGGCCAAATTAGAGAAGGCAAATAGAGAGCTTGATCTCCAAAGGAGGATAACCAAACACAATGCACTTAGAAATCAAATTGCAAGGGCCAAGCTCAAAAGAGCCCTTGCCAAATTTCAAGCCCTCAAGGAGGAAAGAGTTCAAAGAAAGCTTAACCTTATTGTTGATGCTTCCATGCAAGCATCCCGACATAAAAAGGAAGATAATTGCAAATTTTTGGAACCTTTTGGAAATTTTGTTTTTTGCTTATTTAGAGGGCCTAGGGCACAACATGCTTGGTGTTGCGCTTTTTCTCAGGGAATCCTCAGGAGGTAAATTTTACATTTTTGGAATCCTCAGCTCAATTATAGCATGATCACCAAGTTTCAGGTCATTTGGAGTTGATTTTGTCCTCCAAAAGTGTAAAAAACACTCTAATTTTCACCTTTTTGCCTAGTTTTCACGACGTGTGTTGCGCCTTTACCAGCCTTGGGATTTTTTATTTTCGAACAGGTTACAAGGTTCCAATCAGAAAACCAAGGGAATTTCTGGAAATTAGACTCAACAGGCTTTCCAATGAGCCATCCTGGAGCCCATTCCGACATCTGGAAGGCCTTCAAAACGTGGTTGCAAGGTGACCAAGTTTTCTTGCTCATGTGTTGCGCCCTTGGCCTAGAAATTCATCCTTAAAACACAGTGTTGTGCCCCAACAGTAAAAAGTCAACAAAGTATGCTTGGAAATATTTTGGAGGCTTGGGAGAGCCCAAATGTCAATTTTTTTCCAAAAATAGTCGAGAAGATATTTTGTATTATATATTTTGTGCCTTGGGCCTTGAAAGGTCTCAAAGGACAAAAGTGACATTTATGATTAACTAATAGGCTTCTTAAGACCAACTTATGGTTTATTCCTCCAATTCAAGATAAATAGAGCATGGAGGTTTCATTATATATGTTGGATATTTGCTGAGCATGCTATGAAATAGACTTGGAGTTTATTGGTGAAATTGGTTTTTGGTGCCTTGTGATGGTGTTGGACTGTTCTTACATGGATCAAGCTCACTCTTAGGATTCATTAAGCTTGTTTAAATTGTGGTGTATTCCATATTTATGTTTGTTTTCTTCAGTTATTAATTGTTTTTATGGTTCATTTAGTTATAGAACAGAAATAGAGAATAGGATTTGCCTTCTCGGTACCCTACTTGTGCCTTCTTTCTTGAATTCTATGTTTTCTTCCTAAAATTTTTGCTAAAGGATTCTTTAATGCTCTTTAGTGTTACTGATATTTTATGTTAGAATGTTATCTATTTGCAAGTAAGTTTTAGAGAATCCTTCACTACTCTCTTAGCTTACTTAGCTGTTGATTTTTAAGACCTACTTAGCCTAGTTGATATTGAAGAATCCTCATTGTTCTTAAAGTTATTATTATGCTATCATCTTAGAAGATTTTTCTTGTTTATTGGTTTGTTAAAGGATCCTTGATTTCCCATTAACTTAATATATTCAGAACTCCATGTTACTTCACTCTCCCTTGACCTAATTAGATCCATTTGATCTTGCCAACTTTCCCTTTGAACTATCATTGACTCATTTGTACACATTTCAATACTTTTGCAGACTCCATAGCCCAATGGATTGATACTCTCCCACTCTATTAACCTACTTGACAACTTTTCCAACAAACCAAACAAACAAAAAAACCATAAACATAACAACTAGCCTAAAATCAAAACCTAAAAAGAAAACAAGTTCACATCCTTTGCACAAAATAGAGAGAGCCCTCTCGAAGTATAGGAAGGCTAGGTCCTAGGACTCCAAAGATTGGTATGATGTTACCCCTGTTCATTTTTTCTAACCAATCTAAAAAATTATTGGGACATAACATAATGGAGATCATGGAGATCAAAACCCTGTCAAACTTAGAAAACTTAAGTGTTAGCCGAGAGTAGAATTTAATTGTTTCACCATCCTACAGAAATGATGACTTAACTGGAGGACACTCATTAAAACCTTAGAGCTACATAAAGGAACACATAAAACCCCAAGACATCCCTAGATTGGTTTTTATAAATTGTTTGTGGTGGACCACAAATACTTATCTTCAAAACAATAAAAAAAAATCCACCTGGCGACTCCACTAGCCTCTAGTAGGCCTACTAACTTTACTAGTTCTCGTATACTTCCCTGAGATTGTGTCAAATCAGTCCTGAGAAGTTTAGAATCCTAGCCACACACTGTGCGAGTTTAGCAAACACTTAGAGAGGTCAGCCTTTCGAAAGCAGTCATAAAATTTCTACCTCTCTACACTTTGGGTTTGAAATATGGCTTCACAAAGGATCAGTACCAGATCACACCTGGACCTAAAACCTCCTACCATAGTTGATGACCCAAAAATGGTTTTGTGGCAAACTTCTAGGACTGAAGATTAAACTACTGTTAGGACCATTCATAAAGCAAGTTCTTTCCCTGAACATCTCACAGCCTTGCAAGATCCCCAGTTTGAATTACACCATACAAGAAACCTTTTTTATAAACTAAGTCACAAAGTGGGATTGACCAGACTGACCTTGAGCCCATATATTTTCAGTAGAGTCGTAACATAGAAGCCTCTCCTTCCACTCCTCCTGATTTTAAGCTTCTCCATCACTTTGGCTCTTTTCATTCCATGTCTGCTCAAAATCAGTTTGTTGGTCTAGTTACTTCCACCACACCCATTCATACCACCATTGTGCAAAACACACCACTTCATCCTACACCCCATCTCAAAAACCATCCCCTTGTAAATCGTCCTTGGATTCCATTAGCTCCCATCATGGCAACATGGGACACCCCTCTAGTACTACCACAACCTTTGATACCTTTGCCAAATGACTAACAATCCAAAATCCCTCACTTCACTGGAGTTGACTCTACAACTACCCAAAAACATGTATATAGAATAAATGATGCCTTTGATTACATGGAATTAGAAGAGGAAACCATGAAAATGAGGTAGTTTTCCCAAATATTAGGAGGAGAAGCTAAAAAAATGGTTCAAAATCTTGAATCCTAACAGCATACATGATCTCCATTCCCTTTACTAGACATTCATAAACAAATGGGAGATTAAGAAAAACCATCTTCAAATTCTCTCAGAATATAAAAACCTTAAGATAAATGTTGGATAAAGTATCTAAGAATATTGCACTAGGTTCAATAGTGTGTACAATTCCCTCCCGCCTCACATGAAACCCCCACAAGGCCTAGCACTAATGAAATTTCCAGAAGGCTTTGATCCAGATATGACATACCAATTAATAGAGAGGGATCCCCAAACTTTAGAAGACATGAAAAGGGGAGCTGTGAGTGTAGAGGCCATCTTGATTGAAAAGAGGGATAGGATGAGGTCAAAAAAGAGAGTCACATACAAAAATGAAGCTATGGCCTCAACCTCTTCATCCGATGCCAAAATTGATAGCCTAGTTAGAACAATGGAGAGAATGATGGAGAGGATAAACTTGAATGAAAGAGAACCTCCTAGGGAAAACAAAAAAAATCCCCAAAGTAGAAATAGGAATCAGAACTTCAGAAGAGACCCACCCCAAATCAGACAAAAAGATAGTGACTAACAAATCAGGCCCCCTTACCAAGATAATTATGTGGATGAGGAGGAAAGAGAAACAGAACAATTGGAAGAAAGCCAAGTAAACGTGATAGGATCTGACAATGAGGGTGATGTTTTTCTCACAGAAGAAGAACAAGGGTTCTTTTCCTCAAATCAAAATGATAGAACAAACTATGAGGAGTCTGAAGAGTATAAGCTGGGATTCAAGAATGCCATAATGGAGCTCCATAGAAATATGATCTTAGGATTAAGAAAAACCAAGAGGCCTCCAAAACAAACAAACAAGAAACTGCTGTTAAATATACCCCTATAAATATAATGAAAAAGATAGCAGAGTACACAATCACCATGGCTAAGAAATATGATTTGAACAAAGACAAAATCAGCCAATCAAATGGTGACCCAAGCTGCCCTAGTACATCAACTAGTGGCCCTGGTAAATCTGCTCAAAATGACAGTCCTAATAAAACTCAGCAAACCAAAATTTCTGAAAGAACTATGTGCGACAAAACAAATGTAAATATGCCAAAAAAACTAGCACCTTTCAGCGTCGAGGTAGAGATTTCCAAGATCAAAATAAGCATGCCCCTTGCTAAACTAGTAACTCAGGCTATATATAGGAATCAAGTTTTGAAGGCTTTGAATATAGGAAATGACATTGAAACCTTGAACTTAACTGATGACAAACCAGAGTTGCTATTTGAACCTGAAGTAGAGGGAAAATATCAAGAAGAAGTTGTCCCTCCATTCTATGCCAGCTTAAACATTCATGCAAAAATCTTTCATAATGCTATGCTAGACTCCAAAGCCTCACACAATCTCATGCCTAAGGTAGTAATGGATAGATTAGGCTTAAAATTAACCAAACCTTACAAGGACTTATACTCTTTCAATTCAAGTAGAGTAAAGTGTTTGGGTCTAATCAAGGATTTGTGTGTCAATCTGGCACTTATACATGCTAAGAGTCTATTCATGGACATAGTGGTTGTTGACATTCCCCCGAAGTATGGCATGCTTTTATCTAGATCACGAGGAGCGAAAATTATAGCGAATCTCCAAATGGACATGTCCTATGCTACCATTCTAGTTTTTAACCAAACAAGGAGGTTGTACCGGGAATCACACATGAAATATATGGTTAGCAGCCAAGATAGGCCAAACAACACCCCTCTTTATTCCATCCATTCAAATCTTAACTCATATATCTTGTATAATGATGATGAAATTGACGAACAAGTAAATGAAATTGAGAAAGATATAGGCCTACCACAATAGTCAAACCAAACATTGAATGAGGAACTTGACAGCCAAAACTCTAGCAGCCCCAAACAACAACATAATGGAAAATTTGAACTTGAAACACTTTGGAACATGAGCTTTGATGGATCTTGTGGCAAAGCTGGTTCGGGAGTTGGTGTCTAGATTCATAACACCAATGAAGGCCATTCCTACAAACTAAACTTTCAATGCACTAACAATATTGCTGAGTATGAGGCCCTTCTCCTTGGTTTACATTTTCTAAGAGACATAGGAGCCAAGAAAATTTATGTTCAAGGAGACTCTGAACTGATCATTAGAAAAATCAAGGGAGAATATTCTGCCAAGAATCCTAGACTAAGAGAATACCAGAATGTTGCCTTGGATATCTTGAAAATTTTTGAGAAGTATGAACTTATCTCCATCCCTAGAGCTCAAAATAGCTTGGCTAATGAACTTTCCTTTTCTGCCAGCACATGCCAAATGCCTCATGCTAATGAACAATACACTGTGAAAGTCAGGTGCAGACCAGCAGTCCCGAATAACATAGATCACCGGCAAGTATTTAAAAATGACAAACAGATTGAAAATTTCTTGCAGCCAAAAAGCAAGTTTGAAATGTTAAAATCAGACTTAATCCATCAAGAAGTTTGCTTTGATGAAGAACAAATCCTCAAAATAGAGCTGCCTTGTAAAAATGACATAAATATGCTAGAATATCCTCTTAAGGCAGAATCATTGGTAGATTTAGATCAAAAGGACCTTGAGGAGTTGCAATGCAAAGATAACTCATTACCAAGAGGCCTTTCCCCCTTAGAAGAGTTGTTTGACTTCAATGACGTTGCTAGGAAGCCAAAAATGAAAACCGCCAAAATTAATGTGGAAGAATGTAACATAGGAAACATAGAAAAACCCAAAATGATAAAGTTTTCCAAAACTCTCCCTCCTCACATAAAACATAAATATATAGAGTTGTTCAGAGAGTTTAAAGATGTTTTCACATGGGGGTATGAAAACTTAAAGTCCTATGACACAAGCATTATTCAACATAAAATTCATCTCAAAGAAAATCAGAAACCATTCAAACAAAAATTGAGAAGAATAAACCCCGTCCTAGTACCTCTTGTTGAAAAATAAATAAAGAAGATGTATAATGCTAGTATTATAGTCCCACTTAGGTACTCAGAATGGGTTTCCAACCTCATGTCAGTTAGGAAGAAAACGGGGGAGATTAGGCTATGCATAGACTTTAGAAGCATGAACAAAGACTCCCTAAAGGACAATTACCCTTTGCCCAAAATGGATCATATACTACAAAGGGTGGTGGTTTCTAAGAGAATATCATTGCTTGATGGCTTTTTGGGGTAAAACCAAGTACTATTACTTCCAAGTGATCAGCATAAAACTGCTTTCACAACACCTTGGGGCACATTCATGTATGTAAAAATGGCATTTGGGTTGATGAATGTGGGGGATACTTTTCAGAGAGCCATGGGTATAGCATTTTCTAAAGACATAGGCTACTTCATAGTGATTTACATTGATGACATCGCTGTCTATTCTAAAATTGATGAAGAACACCTAGTTCATTTGAGAAAGGTCTTTGAGAAGTGTATAAAGTATGACCTATCTATGAATCCTAAGAAAACATTGTTTGGTCTTCAAGAAGGAAAACTCTTGGGCCACATCATTTCCAAAGATGGGAAAAAGATAGACCCCAAAAGGATTGAAGGTATACTGCAAATCATCCATCCTAGAAACATTAAAGAGATGCAATATTTCATTGTAAAGATAAAATTCCTGAGAAGGTTCATTCCTAACATCGCTGAACTCCTAATAAATATCACAAACATGCTGAAAAGAGAAGTAGGATTCAAGTGGACCACAGAAGCCAAACAATCCTTTGAACTGGTGAAACAAGCCCTTACCCAAACACCGGTTCTAATCAACCCCGAATTTACGAAGGATTTCTTCATATTCTCCTTTACATCCGAACACACTGTTGTTGCTGTATTTCTTCAAAAGAACATGATGGGACAAGAATAGCCCATATCCTTCTTCAGCAAAGCATTGCGAGATGCTCCTATAAAATATAACATCATGGAGAAACAAGCCTTCACCTTGATCAAAGCATTGAAGGACTTCAAAGTTTACATTTTTCACTCCCATGTTATTGCTTTTGTTCCACAAATAGTTGTTAAAGACATTTCTAATCAAGACCCTGATGGTAAAAGGGTTAAATGGATTGTTATTATCTTAGAATATGATTTAGAAATCAGACCCACTAAACTGATTAAAGGAAAAAGACTCACAAAACTCATGGCTGAATCAAATTTTCAAGCACTAGACATGAATATGGTTAATGCATTAGAGGAACAGGAAGAGTTCATAGCTCTGCACATTGAAGAAATATTTATGAATTAATCTTGGTATGCTGATATTCTATATGTAATTTTTTATCTTAATGCTCCTCCAACTTTATCCAAAACAAAAGCTAGATTCTTGAAACAAAAAGCTTTAAATTTCTGCATTTTAGATGGAGCTTTGTATTGGAAAAATCTATTGGCATATTGCTTAAATGTTTTCTTGAAGATGATGCAGATAGAATTATGCATGAGTTCCGTGAAGGAGAGTGTGGAGGTCGCCTCTACTGGAAAACCACATCTAATAAAAACCTTAGAGCTGGTTACTATTGGCCCACTCTTTTCCTTGATACTCACAAGCTAGTTGTAACTTGCCATAAATGCCAAATCTTTGATGGCAAGAAGAAGCTACTACCTTTTCCTTTGCATACTATTAGTGTTGAAACTCCTTTTCAGTAGTGGGGTTTAGATTTCATTTGCGAAATCCACCCTGCCTCATCTTCCCAACACAAGTGGATTCTCACCGCTACTGATTATTTCACCAAATTCATAGAAGCCATCCCTTCAAGGAATGCTACCGACTCAGTCATCATAAAATTCCTTGAAACCAACATTTTGTCCAAATTCGGTTGTCCCAAGAAGATCATCACCGATAATTCTACAGCATTGAAGTCCAAGAGAATGGTGGAATTTTGCTACAAGTATCACATCACACTGGGGCACTCTACAAATTATTACCCTCAAGGTAATGGACTAGCGGAGTCCTCTAACAAGAGTTTGGTGAAAATCATCAAGAAGCTATTGGAAGAGAACAAAAAATCATGGCATGGAAAACTGGTGCATGCACTATGGGCTGATAGACTAACAACTAAGAAACCTATCAATATGTCTCCCTATCAGTTGGTTTATGGCATGGATGTTGTTTTCCCAATATCCTTGGGAGTTCTAATTATGAAGCTTCTTCAAGAGGTTCAATCAGAAGAAAATGACATGCAAAGGAGGCTGAACTGAACCATTCATTTGCAGTAGTCAAGGGAAGAAGTTTACAAAAGAGCACAAGCAATGCAAGAAAAAATAAAGAAGATATTTGACAAAAGAACCAAATCCAATGATTTCCACATTGGAGACATAGTGCTGAGATGGAATTCCAGGAGGGAGGACAAAGGAAAACATGGCAAGTTTGAAAATTTGTGGAAGGGTCCTTACATCATTCATTTAGCTAGAGGTAACAATGCTTTCTTTTTACAAGAGCTGGATGGAGTAGAGATGTTCGGAGGTCCTATCAATGGCAGGATGCTCACACACTATTTTTGTCAAATTTCCTATTTTGAAGCTTTCATTCATTGTACATAACATTGATTGATGAAAAATCAGGAAAATTAAAAACACAAAAATAGAAAAAATGATGAAAAAGAGGGTAGAAAAAGAATAGGTACAAACCCATACCCAAAAAAGAGTGTTGTTGAAAGTGTGCAAGCCTAAATTCCACTACTATTTAAAAATAAATAATCTTGTTCAATCATCTAGCCTAATCATGACTAAACATCTTTTAAATTTCTGCTGATAGGATAGTAAAGGAAGACTTGGAAAACCATTTAAACTTGACTTGTCAGTAGATTATATTAGGACAATATTTTTGGTTCTTAAAGCACAAACTTGAACCAAAGAGAAAGATAGGGGTGCCTAACAAATTATAGATCACAACCCTTATACTTTCTAGTTTTTATTGTACAGAAATAATGTCTGTGTGCAGCTTGTTCGAATGCCACAGCCCATGGAAATTCAGGTTGCTCAATCCTTGTTTAGTCATGTTTTCAATTTCATGTCAGTAGATTAGAGAAGAAAAGTTTGTCAAACAGCTTAATCTTGACAAATAAGTAGACTAGGTAGAAAATAAGAGAGTTCATTAGCCTAATCTGAAATCTCAAGAGTGATAAGGGTAAAAGTAGATAGTTTTTTTTTTATGCTTTCAAAGAAAAAATAATGTCAAGGGTTTGCCAGTCCAAGTGCACCCAAAGGAAGAAAAAATCTTAGTCAAGGTATGATGGGTAGGTAGAGATGAGGTTGAAGCAAGCATGTCTTTAACATTATTAAGATCATAGCTTCAATGAAACATCAGCAAATGAAAGAAGAGAAATATGCCCAATGGATGAGGCACTGGTATTCAAAACTCAGAGATTTGAACTCTGAGGTCTTGGACACCTCCTCAAAAGGAGCTGCCCTCCCCAAGTGGAACCACTGTTAGTCATTAGTAATTTTTACTATCTGAAGATGACTAAATATTAGTCCTAGATTTCTAAAAACAAGGTTCCTGAATATTGTGAGTTTTAGAAATCTCACTTCCTTCATTATCCTTGTCACAATTTTTTCATTATTCTACTATTTACCAGTCCATGATCAACCTGCCATTCCTAAAGGGCCCCTCATGGGATGATGTCACTCATCTAGTTTTTTTTTTCCCACCTATCACCTCAGCACTCTGTTTTTCCTTTACCCCAATTTTTCACTTTCATCTAGGGTTAACAATCAGCCTATTCTTTCCCATTTTCTTCAGGTTCCTCAAACTTTGATGGTCTCAAGACTACCTATATAAGCTCTTTAGATCAATAAATTACATCAATTTCTATATACTCAAATACACCAATTGGTCAAAAAACTCTATGTTTACACTATTAAGATCCCAAGCCTATTTTCAGTCAAAAGACCAAGTTAAAACCCTCCCACTAGATCATTAGGGTTTCCTAGGTTATAGGGTATTCATTGGTATTTTACGCTCTGTTCTTCGACTTATGCTAAGACCTGGTTCAAATGAAAAATAAGAGTAACACATGATTTCCCAATAAAGAGAAGAAGATCTCCAAAGAAGGCTACTTTGTCAATTTCAAGTTTTGCAAAAAGTAAACATGCTTGACATTTCTGCAGGAATGTCATGAGGTAAATAAACAAAGGAAATTGATAGAGTAACTGATGAGTTTCTAAAGAAAAGCAGGGAGCACTGATTCTAGAGGAGAAATCAAGGTTTATAAACCTAATTGAATCAAAATTATTCCAAATAGAGATCCAATGCAACAAAACACATAAAGGAGCGTCAGCCTCTCATTTCATTCATTTACACTCAGTGGTTAAAAGATAGAAAATCATGGTATAAGCTCCAAGGTAAATATAAATTTTTTTGAAGGTACTGCCAATGTGTAAAGGTCTAAGGTTGTCAAAATGAATTCAACATTTTCAAAAATCATAGGGGGAAAGTCACTTCATTGTTTCATAACACCTACTGAAGTAAAAAATTTCAAGGACATAGACCACCCAAAGGAAGTAAGCCTTGTCACTCAAACAACCTGCAAAAGAAGAAAGTAAAGAGTATCAGTAAAATGAGGGTCAAGTTCTCTTGTCAAGTCACTTACTTTCAGTGATCAAAAAAAGGGTAAAAACATAGTGTTGAGCTCAAAGGTGGAAAAACAAAGGTGATTACAAGGTTGCTGGTTTATGTCATGTTTTCAAAACCAAAGGAGAAAGCTAAATCAGTGCTTTAGCCACCTGCAACAAAAGTCAAATCAAATGTTAATGAAAGTGACAAAGGAAAAACATTAGGAAGAGTGTTATAGGTCAATTTGGGCACCATTCCCAATGACCTGGTTAACTGGGCATCATATCCAAGACCGATGATCAAGGATCTATCATTCCCTATCATCTCAGTTGCTATATGCTCTAAGATAGAAAAAAGACAAATCAAGCAAGACTTTCATTAAGCAAAGGTTTCCATGGTTTGAAGCTTATTATTTAGCATATGAGATCTCACCAACGTAGGCTCTAAGGGGCCTAAGTGCATTGCATATGCAAGTATCCCCATGCAAGGCTTCTCTGCAAAGCACTTCCCGACATTCAAAGGTGCATTGGTCACATTGGGAGCGAAATTCTCATTGTTTCAGAATCTCCACTTGGCCAGTGCCTTCTAGAAGAGTTCACATGTGTAAAGCTTCAGATCCAAATGTCCATTTGACATCTACATGAATGGAAACATGTATTTCCTATTTTTGGAAAGGTATTGATTTCAAAACAACCTACAGTTCATCTATAAATTGAACATAGATCTAAGTGTTTGAGGAGGAAGAATTTGAGTATAGAAATGCTGGAGAATTTTCAATTGAGAGTTTGGTTTGTGGAGCTGCTGCTGGAGAGATTTATGCTGTGATGAGACTTGGGAACTATGCTCAAAGATCACTCCAAATCAGTCACTAGGTTGTAACCTCTCCTTCTATCATCAATAAAGAGTACTTCTTGTTTTTCCCTACATGCATCTATGTCTACTTTGATTTTCCATATTGTAAAATCTTGTTTCATGAATGTAGTTTATGCTTAACTGATTTAGATAACTAGCTTGAACATATATCTATATTATTGCATCTTCTGTTGTTTCAATTTTCTTTCTTGCAGGAAGCATTCAGCCAACAAACCGCTTGAATTTGAAGCTGTAGCAGAAGCGACAGAAGGAGTCATTTGGAAGCGATTGAAACAAGTAACCATCCAATCCTCTCTATGTATCTATTCTGAGTTAGGAAAAATGGTAGTATAGTCTTCCACCTGTTGTTCTAGACTAACACCTGTCTAGGGAAGCGTAATTTATCCATAGATTACAATTTTGGCTCAACAAAGAGGGTTTTTCTTGGATCAAATTTAAATTTCCCAAAGCATATTTAAGGGGAATCTTGTTGTTTCATTCAACTCATTATTTACTTGCAAAAATAAAAGTAGTCGAAGAGAAGAATTGTGAGTTTTTGGAAAATTTGGGCAAGTCCAGAAATGTTGCGCACCTGGAGTCATGTGTTGTGCTCCTGGGTAGTCTCCCCGTGCAACCTATCACTGCACTGCACACATGTAAGTGCGCGTTGTGCGTTTACCCATGCAACTTTGCCCGACAACCTTATTTAAATTCTGTGTGAAGCCTTGCCTGGCACGACCCTATAGGCTTCACACTGGTTCAAACGTTGCAGGTTCAGTGCTGCACCTTCTGCCCATCGATTTCCCATTTGCGTTCACCTGCTATGCATTTAACTCGGCATGGAGGTTCACTCGACAGGCTCGACAACAAGGGTTTATGTGCTGCACATTAATAAAGAGACCCAACAAACCCGATGTTTTGCACTTTCACGGAGGCCCGACTTTCCCAGTGCTACGTGTTCATCACTGCACGGAACCGCACCCGACTGGCCTGAATGGCCCAGTGCTGCGTGTTCAGCACTACACCCTTGGCTAACCCGACAGCATGTTCAACCACCTGAATCTACGTTCAGGTGCTACATGCTTGGCCAGGAGGGCCTCTACACCAGTTCAAGCCCTAAATCTACTCAAGGCATCATCAAAATCACCTCCAAGGGTTTCATAACACCTATGAGGGGTAAGTATAGAACACCACCTCATTTCCAAGATTCTTATCATTTGATGAAAGCAATAAACCCTAGGAAAGTGAACTAAATTACATTAAAACCTCTCTCATCTGCAAGAACAGAAAGGAACAATTAAGGCAGAGTGATCATCAAGTTTGTCTCCCTTTACCTCTCACTCACAGTCATACACCCTACTCTCACTCATTTACTCCTCCATCTGCAAAAAACTTCCTTTCTCATCACCGTCTCATTTACCCTCTTCATATTATCTCACAAGCAGAATTAGGCTTTTTGGATTTCAAGGAAAAAATGAAATCAAAATGTCAAGGGAAGGTAATAGTGACAGTGGTGAGGGAGGCAAAGGGCCTAGAATACATCAGTGCAAGGGTGGAAGAATAAATAGGTTTGAGCCATTGAACACTGTGGAGTTGTTGGCATCTCCTATGACAGTTTCATATTTCTAGAATGTGGGTTGTTTTTTAATATTTCCAATTAGTTGTTGCTAGTTGGAATATTATATGTTGCTCTATTTTGTAGCTTAGAAGAATAAATATGGTAGGGAGACCCTTAAATCTCTTTAGTAGAAATAAAGCACTCCCAATGTGAAAGGGGATCAGTATAGGTAGGAAAAATAAAGCCACCTTTGGTGTGAAAGGAGGCAATGCATGAAGATTGGATCTATGTTTACCAAATCAACAGCGCTGCTAAAAGAGAAGGGAAACCATTGGGGACATTGCAATTTTGATGGAGGAATATTTGCAAGGAAGAAACCTCATGAATGTGTGGGGTAAAGGGTGAGGAGGCTCACCAAGAATAAAAGGAAAGGGATGGCAACCATGAGAGGCATTCAGAATCTTGTCTATGTTTGGGTCTTATGACTTCTTGCATGCTTTAGCTGTTTATATGGGTTCGCTGCACTATTTAGTGCAAGGGAATTCTCATGCGGGAGTTCCATCCTCTTTCTTGGTTCAGCTTGTTGAAGGGATCTAAGAGGAGAATTTTGGGCTACATTTCCACTATTAAACTTGGGATCAAGTAGTCACCAACCTCTACAGTGTAGTCGCTTGCAGAAACCACGTCATTTCTAAAGGTGTTGTTGTAGTAGGCTTAAATCCCTTGATTGTGAGCTAGTTTCTTAGGGAAAAGGGTCCTCCCTCTCTCGGAAAACTAGTAAGGAGGATATTTCAGCTAAATAATGTAATATTTAGCCATATCAATAAATATTTTCAATATACTGCGTGATTTTCTGCAGATCTACCATTTTACACTTGTGATTTTCATGAAACCCTTGCCGGGTTGTCTCCATGTTGTGTAAAATGGGCTAGACCCCCATTTTCTTGGCTCTTTGAATAATATAATCTCTAGATATGTTATGGTTCATATTTTTCTGTAAAAACCCTCATGGAATAATGATTTCACATGCTTCAGAAATTTTTTTGGGTCAAAGTCATGGGGATTGGGTGTTTTTGAGCTATATTGGGCTGGGGAGATCTATTTAACATAGCTAGAATTATTTGTTTCCGATCCTATTCTGTATGTAAGGGTTATAATGGAAAAAATAAATGATCCAAGTCCTATTTCTCAATTCTATAGCGTAATTTTCTGAAATCAATGTTTTTTTACTGTCTATGTTGTTGAAATCCCTAAGAAGGAATATTACAGTGGTATCGGAGCTTTGTTATTGGATCAGCTTGTGGGAGACATTATATCTATAGTTATGGAGGAGAATTTTGATCAGCAGTTGTCATTGATGTCAACCCAAGCAACACCAGGGGCTAACCCAATATTGCATGGGAATTTTTATCTACCAAATTAATATATTCTAGGTCAATAATGATTTTATGGTTTCTAATTGTCGAGATGTTTCCGTTGATATATGGCACACCATGTAATTCTTCACGGTTTGAGAGATATTCATGTTTGAAGTTTGTACCCCCAGTCAGTGGGCTAAAACCCCATGGGGTTGGGGCATGGGTCATTGAAAAGTCATAATTAATATTTTTTAAGCTCCTAAAATCCCTCCCACGTTCACTTGTTGAAGCCCCTCTCAAATTAAGCATTTATATAAATTGTGATCTTTATTTCCTCCTTAGGCAAGGGATTCGGCCATATGAAATAGGTCATCGTGGGATTTGTGCTCTAAATTTTTTTCTACGAAGGTTCAGAAGCTGAAATTTTTATGAGGAAAATCTAAAATCTTTAGGAAGCTTCTGTAAAAAGTTCAGATCAAGGTGCGAAATATTTTTGGAGATATGATTTGTGGAATTCATGGTTTTTGCAGGCTCCTGAAATTCATCTCAAAGAAGTGACCTTGGTAAATTCATCGTAACTATCTCTCTGAGTATCAGATTAGAATTTTGTATAAAGTGTCGAATAGTGTATAGTCTTTAATTTTCGCTCTATCAATTTCAAAGCCAAATGAAGAAACAGTGACACGTGGCACGTCGTACAAGTGAGCTCTGGTGAAATAGTCCATAATTAGGGCATTGTGAGAGATTGGGTATAACTCTCCCTTGAAGAATCCAAATTGGGTTAGACCTGTGGCATTGGAAAGATGACTTAGAGGAATACTACAATGCTGAAAATCAAATATTGAGGATCTGAGATAACAGAGATATACCAAATTCAATATCAAGCTCCTAGAAGGTATGAAAAAGCTAGATCATGTGTTGTCAAGGGTTGCAAAGGACCAAAATTTCTACAGCAGAAAAGCAAAGCAAGGTGCAGCAAAGGGTAGCATGAAAAGAGAATCAACCAAGGTGAATAATAGCAGCAAGAAGTTCATCCTATGAATTCTTCAAGTGGGCAGCACTGCATACAATCATTGTAAAGGTGTCATTGTAATAATTCATTGTAAATGCATTATTGTAAAAATTGTACTAGTGTCTATCTACCAAGGGTTGAAGAGGCAGTGTTGGGAGGTCTAGGATCATCATTATGTGGTTGTGTCAAAGTTGGGGTTATGGTCTAGTATATATTCTTCTTCTACATCATTCTATATCATTTTAAAGTGGACCATTTTCCCTGGTACAGGAGTCCATTCTTATTTTATTCTTCTATAGGGTGGTAGGGTGGTGCTAGGGTGAGTTGTAGCTCATTAGGTGTTGGGGCATCCATTCAGTTGACTACTGAAGAATCTCGAGCATTGGAGCATCCATCCAGTGGGAGCTGGAGAAGAATGCTTTTCTAGATTCTAAGAATTTGGAGCTTTATTTTCAATTGGAGTTGAATATTAAAGAATTATTAGAAAAGCATTAGGTGGTTTTTGTCCCTAAGTGGGTTTCCACCTTAAAAACTGTGTGCATTTGTGTTCCTATTGTTTTCTGCTATCATTTTACAAACATCGATAATAATTGAAGATTAACTAATGCTCTAATTGAAAAGAATATTGATTCAGCCCCCACCCCCCCCCCCTCTAAGTATTCCCAACAGTTGGTATCAGAGCTTGGTTCCTTCAATAGCAGTTTAACAGCTGGAAGGAGGTCATGGAGCATACCAAGAATGGTGTACCTCTATTCAATGAAAATAATTATGCACTCTGGAAAGGAAGAATGGAGGTCTATCTCTTGGCGCAAGGTTACAAAGTATGGGACACTGTTCAAAATGGATTTACATCAACCATGGATGAACAAGGTAAGAAGAATTTGGTAAATGATGCAAAAGCAAAGAATATTATTATCAGTGGACTTATTTAATCTACTTATCAGTGGGTTGTAAAACTGCCAAAAATGTATGGGACAAGCTTGAGAATATATATGCAGGTGACTCAAATGTCAAAGAAGCAAAGCTTCAAATCTATAGAGAAAAATTTGAGCAACTCAGAATGAAAGAAGATTGCAACATTGCTGCATACTTTCAATACGTCGATGAAATAACCAATATTCTGGAAGGATTGGGAGAGCCAGTTGACGAGAAGACTATTATACGGAAGATTCTTAGAACGTTACCAGGGAGATTCAACCCAAAGGTATCGGTCTTAGAATACAGTGCAAATCTGGAAAAACTCAACAAAGAGGAATTACATGGAGTTCTCATAGCATATGAAATGAGACTTGATGAAGAAGAGGGTACTTCACATCTAGAAACTGCGTTCGTTGCATATAAGAAAACCAATAAGGATAAACAACCTTCAATTGAAAAGACATGCACCTGCAAGTGTGAAGAAAAGGGAGATGATGAAGAAGGTCTTTTAGATGAAGAATATGCTTACTTCACGAGAAAACTAAAAATTGGTAAGGGACAATTCAAAGGTAAACTTCCATTGATATGTTTCAGCTGTAATGAGGTTGGGCATTTTGCAGCAAAATGTCCAAACAGAAGTAATGGCAACTCAAAAGGAAAGAAAGGCTTTAAGAAATTCAAAAAGCAAGGATCCAAAAGGAACTTTCTCTCTAAAGAAGATAGCTCATCATCCGATGAAGACAATGATAGTGAAGAAGAAGCCAATGAGAGAGTATTGTTTATGGCCAAGCACAATAAACCCAAGAACAATAAGCAAGAGGTATCAAACAACGAAGAAGAAGGATGGACCATAGACGAATTTTATGAGGAAGCAATCAAGCTTATAAAAGATCTCAAGGTGGAGAAGATCCGTTCCAAAACTCTTGAAGAACAAGTTCAAGGTCTCAAAATTGAAGTTGAAGAACAAAAATGCATTGAAGAGTCACTTCAAAAGAAGTTGGAAGAAAGCAACCAAGAAAGGGAAGAATTAGAAGCCGAAGTAGTATCGCTGCGTGAGGAAGTGAAGAAAGGAAAAACTATCCAAAACTATGCTAACAGCTCAAGGGCATTGGAAGAACTCATCAACAATCAACGATCTTACAACGAAAAAATTGGCATCGGTTACAAAGAAGAAGAAGCAGGACCTTCTACAACAAAATACAATGAACCTATGAGATCTGACATGCATGTAGACTTCATTGGACAAGATTCGCAAGAACAGCCTTGGAAGACAATTCCTCGACGAAAATTTCCATCCAGGTACCAAAATATTTTTTATGGCTACTGTTATTCATGTGGAAAATTTGGTCATAAAGCTGTAGAATGTCGCACGTACCCTAGGAACGAATACAATTCCAGGAGATCTGTCAAATATGAACCTCCCAGGGCTCAAAGAAACATCAATAGATTTGAACATTTAAGAAATAATATTGAATGTTACAAATGTCGAAACTTTGGACACATAGCCAAAGACTGCAGACTTGAAAATCCTCTAGAAGAATCTTCGAAGCCACAGAACGAATGAACATGGAAGAAGAAGAAGAATGATAATTGTGCTCTCACTTTCAAGGCTCAAAAGAACAAATATGTGTGGTATGTTGATAGCGGTTGCTCAATGCATATGACCGGAGATAGAAATAAATTTGTGTCTCTGAAAGAGAAGAAGGATGGAACCGTGTCCTTTGGAAATGATGGATCTTCAAATGTTATAGGATCGGGTACTGTCACTCTCGGAAGAAAAGATGCCCTAGCCAAGAATGTTCTATTGGTTGAAAACATGAATCACAATCTGCTCAGTGTTGGACAAATGTGTGATCAAGGACACACAATACTATTCAACTCCACAAAATGTGAAATCAGGAAAGGCGTGTATGGTGAAATTGTGGCTACAGCAAGTCAAGCTCCCAACGACATATATGTTCTGGATGAAGCAACTAAAGTTTTGAGGAGGTAAATCCCCTCTACAGATAGAGGAAATCCCACTAACCTAGATCGGGTCTAGCAACAGTCAAGTCATGTAATGACGTAGGCTCCTAGTTACAAAAAGACCAAGATTGCGACAAGTAGCCTACCTCAAATCCCACACAGTGACCATTGAAGAAAAGATGATGTTTCCCGTCCCTCGCTTGGAAAATCATGATCCTTCTGTTCAACATGTCCAAACACCTACACACATGCAAGGAAACAACAACATACAACGTAAAATCTAAAGCATATAACCATACATCAGTCAGAGAAGATGTAATCCATTGCATAAAGAAATAAACACATGAATGGAACCATAATCAAAGTCACTTATATTATAAATAACAAAGGAAATATTACAACCCAAAGCTCTGATGCTATGATCTTCCTTTGGTAGGGCTGGCAGCGGAGCACGTCTCAACAAAGCCTGTCAGGAATTTGGACAAAGCTCTCTCTCTTCGGCTTGGCTCTCAAAAGTTTCCCGACTATAGTTTCCTTGCTACCAGTTCATCTAGCTTGCTAATGGATAAGGAAAGCTTTTATAGATGGAGGAAGGGGAGTTGGGATCCCTATAATCATGGGATAGGCCCTATCTCTAAGGAAGCTTCCATGATAGGTGGAAAACCACTTCCTATACATGGAGATCCGAAGCCAAACCACCCAACTCCCTTTGATGACTCGTTCAGGAGTTTGTTGGAATCAAACTTCCGCCATTTATTTTTTAAAAACATCCCTTATTAAGCTTGGCGCAAGTGAGACACAAGGACAGCGCGCCAGTTGGCACGCCCTCTAGTGTGGATTTCCCCCATTGGTGTGAGGGATGAACTGGCTAGTTGCGCGAAGGCTAAAACATCTGTTTTTAGGGTTTTTCAGAGGAAACTTTCTTCAGGAGAATGTTTTTCCTTATGCAAGAGGATGTCATGAAGGTGGTTTCAGGACATTTTACTTGTTCACAGGTCATGGGAATAGTCCTCCAATGTACGGGATGAGGTATTGCAGGGACGGTGACAAAATATTGTGTAAAAGATGCCCCCTAAAGCATGAGGTCCGAGAGAGAGGGAGGGGTGAAATTATTTATGAGAATGTGCCCAACTGAAAACACTACCGTCGGAAGACCTACATATAAGTACAACTGATATCTCTGATGCATGATATGTGGTATGGGCGCAACCATCCATAATAGAGTGTGCAATAACTGGGATCCAAGGTATGGATGCAGCCATCCAAGAAAGAAGGATCAACAAGTAGACTCAGGCATGGTCACATCCATACAATCAAATGAGTCATGTAACTAATCATGATAATCCACAAAAAATCCGCAGCCTCTATTTCATCAAACAAAATCCAGGGTCTTGCGCTCCATCTCGACCCAAGCAGAGTACAAGTCCAAGCATTTGAGTAAGTGAGCTGAAGTCGAACATGCAAGAACATCGTCTAATTACCAGCCAATAATGAAAGCCGTTAAAAAACGCAAGAGGTACCACCAATAATGAGGATGGCCCTCAAGGTACTATAGGTACAATCCATGGAATGTGAACAGTGAGCTAGCATCGAACACCCGTAGAATCATCCAATCAAAGGCCAATGATGATAACCTTGCGTCAAATGTGAAGAACCTACCATTGAGGCATGCAGGCTCCAAGGTACCTGAAGGGAGTCTCTAGATCAGCCTCCTGGATAATGAGCTGAAGTCGACAAGAAGTGACCTTGATTGAAGGTGGGCCATAGTGCTTCCCACATCATCGACGCAAGACAGAGGAATATGATGTTTGCGAATCAAGATCAGTAGAGAATCAGAGGGAGGTTGAAAACTAAAGAGGCCAACTTCTCTTGAACATATCGGCGACATGACACTGGATTTGGCAGTATTTGACATCAAAATATCTGAGGTCATGATGACGTGGCAAAGAGTAGATGAGCGGTCAAAAGAGATTACCCAAACCCATGGAGGCAAGCAGATAATGAGATGAGATGTCCCCAACCCGACACGAATGTAGACAACTCCCATGTTCAAGAGTGACATATTGTCGACACGACGGTGATACTGGTTCCATTTTTCCACACCATTTCTAGCGAGTACCCCAATTATTTTTGAAAACAAGCTTGAAGGGGATATCATATGCTTGCGATATAAGTTTTTCCTTCGGAAAAATCCAACCTAGTACATTTAATGAGCCCTAGGAAGGAGTGTGTGAACTCAAAGAGTCCTCACACGATATCGATGTATCTGGGGTTTTGACCTATGCCCAAAGTATGAGTGGACTGACGCCTTTTTATGTTTAGAGAGTTTGAAATACAAGAAAGAAAACTCAGTGTCCCTTTGTGATAGTTCTAAATCAAAGGTAGAATTTGCAAGTCCTGAGGAAACTTCTGAGGCCACATAGGCTAGGGTATTCCTTTTTCGTAAATAATCTATCCCAGCCTGAAAAAGGGGTAAACGTATACTGGGTAGATGTCGTTTCGCAGCCAATTTAATGAGATCAAAATGACAAGCGACTCGGAAAACTTTTCATTTTTAGAGAGTCAGAAAAGAGATGAAAGATGACTCCAGTAGTGACTTTTTCGTGTTTTTACCGAGTTCGAAAAAGTATAAAATACAACTCGTGTCGTCGTCCCAGTCACGCAAAACCTGTTGCTGCACAAAAAGCAAGTGTAAAACCCATTTTTCGACAAAAATATTATAAAATATTAGAAAAATAAGCTTCAAAACCTAATTTGATTTCGAGAAGTTATAAATATGACCAAATAGTAAAAACATATTTACTTTTTACTTTTTACCTCTTGTGCAGAGCGATAGTGAGTTATTTCCCTGTGATCTTGCAGTGACGATTGTGGACGATCTAGTGCATCATTTCAGATCCCGTCTTTTTCAGGTAAGAGCCTCTTCCATTAGCTACATTTTAATTCATATTTCATAGCTTTCCATCATGATTTAGCATCCCTGAGGGGAGGATTTGAAATTTTAGGGCTTCCACGGTTGGCAAGGGTATGAGGCACGAACCCGCGCCAACTGAGCTCTTTTTGCAAATGGGTCGCGCCAGCTGGCGCGACTGTCAGCAAAATAGTCGCACCAACCGCGCAACCTCATTTTCTGCTCAAAATTGACAAAAATTGAACCAATCAATTGGATTTTTGAATGCCCAAGAGAAATTATGATGTGCTTATAACCAATTTGATGCAAGTATAAAGCCACAATGGTGATTGAATGGAAAGAAAGGGAGCATAGTGAAGAGGACGAAATGGCAATGGGAAATGAGCAATTCATGGATGCTCTCCGAAATTGTGGATTAAAGAAATTCTTCTTGATACCATGTCTCAGGGCACAACCTGAATTTTTACAATACTTGATAAGTATCTTGGATGAGAATGAAGAGAAGTTTAGGCTTCGAGATCAAGTGCTTGAACTCGAAGTGTCCGATGTTTACTTCATCACTAGATTATCTCGCAGAGGTCTAGTTCTAATCATGACAGGTACCAGGCCTTCTGGTGAGAAGATGTCGATGGTTATGGAAAGAGTGTGCCTAGGGGCACAAACACGATCAGGTAGTGGTAAAGTTAACATTCACATTGTTCCTGATCTAGCACTCGGAGTGGTGCTACATACTATAAAGCGGGCTGCGGGGTTGTAGGTGCCACATGAGGCTACCAAAACACAGCTCCTCCTGGCTTCAAAATGTATGAACCCGAAAATAATTGATTGGGCCACAACCATAACCATGAATATCAAACGACAATTGACTAAATGTAAAAAGGCCAAACTGAAGCAGTTTGGGTACGAGTCTATCTTGGTATCCTTCATCCTACAATGGCTACCTATCTTCTAGGGCCAGGGGCCGATAGTCACAGATCCACCTTTGAGAGATCCGCGAATGGCTCAATGGGCAGCATTGATTCCCAGAGCAGGAGGGGGCCAGCAAATTTCATGGCGGCCCGAGTTCTTCGGATGGCTCCAGTGACAGTTGATCATCGTAGAAGACTGGCCCTATGCTGGTATTGATTTCACAGGAGACCCAGACCTTCCACTCCCAGAAGGAGAGGACTGGGATGAGGAGCTGGGTAAGACTCTTTTATTTTATGATTTTTATGATTTTTTTTGGTATAGATGCATGTTCTAACAATTGATCCTATATGTATATAGATTTTGGCCCAGAGAGGCCCACTGGGATGTCACCGATCGCGCGAAGGACCCATCTTGCCTATGACCCTCAAGGTGAGGGGGGCGAGGGGAACGAGCTGGTTCAGAACTTAGAGGGAATCGTCCGTTGGATTCCTGATTATGTTCGCCTAGATGATGTTCCTATGGCTTATCAAAGGCACACCGTATGGGTGCCTAGTCGCCTTCATCACTTACGGAGGCGATTGGTGCGAGCAGTAACATGCTACCATGAGCACCATGTTGATTAGTCACCTAGGCTTTTCACTTGCACATTTTTGAGAGACATGTTGTCTCCGGATATTATTAGAATAGACATGTATATTTTTGGATTTTATGTGATGCACACACACTGCAAACATTCGAAATATATATATATATATATATCTGCATGGAAATTTTTCACATATGATGATGTTTTTTACAAGTTGCATAAATGTCTATCTAATACCATGTTAGCTACTGCATCTGTTAACGCATTCATTCGTCTAGGTATATGCTGATATGTGATGTAATAAAAATTTCTTTCCAGTAAACGAATACGTAGATACAGTCTTAAAATGGATGGGTTCCTAACTAAATAATGACCATTTAGTTGTAACACTACAAGTTGTGAGTCCAGACACACAAGTAATGCATGAATACCGAGGTTAATGGCCTCGTTTAATAATTCCAAAATGGCACTATATTCCGCGACATTATTTGTAGCAGGTCCTAGACAAATACCTTGTAAATTAACTAACTCACCAGCAGGATTGTAGATTACCCAGGCTGCAGAAGATATATTCCTGGTACTGCGGGAGGCACCATCTATGAAACCAACATAAGGAGTAATAGACATCTGCACAATCAGGAGGACCCAATCAGAAGGAAGATGCTTACAAAGCACACCATACCACACATGCACAAAAATGAAGAAATCACTTATGTACACACACCATACAAGAATAATTCAGGTGTAATACTTCTTCAGGTACAACCCATTCCTAGGCTGTGCCAAAGGAACACCTTCATAATCGATCAGCTCATAGGCCCCATTTTTTAATACACGTTTAACAATATAGGGCCCATGCCACATAGGCTGGAATTTTCCTGCGCCAAGCTTATCATGTGCTTGATCATACAAGAGGACGAGGTCCCCTTCGATAAAAGAGCATGGAGAAACCATTTGATCGAAATGAGCTTTAACTCGCTTTTTTTGTGCCTCGATAACCAAAGTAGCCAAGCAACGAGTTTCATCCAGTATTTCCAGATATAGGAGACGTTCTTCCTCTGGGGAAGTGTCTGGCAGTAGTTCCACAGCCAACTTCAATGAAGGAATCTCACATTCAACCGGAAGAGTCACTTCCAGACCATACACCAACTAAAAAGGTGTGAATCCAGTTGCGCTCTTTACTGATGTTCGGCAGGCCCAGAGAGCTGAGAATAATTGGAGATGCCAGTTGGATTTGTGAATACCAATTGTTCGTTGAAGCATCATGACAAGCACCTTGTTCATGGCCTCAATCTGGCCATTTTCTCAATGGTAGTATGGGGTTGATTTGTCATGACGCAAGCCCAAATTTTATTTTAGCTCTGCCATCATATAGTCTCGAAAATGAGTGCCATGATTGGTGACGATGGCTTGAGGAACACCGAAACGCGTGATCACACAGTTGAAAATGAATTGAGCAGCTATCTTACCGTCGGCAACTAATGTAGGCATCGCTCGGAAAACCTGGTGAAGTAGTCCATGGCAACGATGATATAATAATGCCCCCCGACCGAGTGAGGGTTACATGTCATAAAATCATTGCCCCATTTGGAAAAAGGGCCTACGGTAATGACAGGATGTAAAGGAAGGGGAAACGCACACATCTTGCATTGGAATATCTGGCACGCATGACACTTCCTTACTGTAACAATATAGTCTTTAAATATAGACGGCCAGAAGTAACCCGCACGCAGAATCTTCTAGGCGGTAGCATAACCAGACATGTGACCGCCACAGGCACCACTGTGACAGTCATTAAAAAATTTCTCAGCCTCTTCCAAGGTCAAACACCAGCGGAGCATAGAATCGACTCCAACACGATATAAGGTATCTCTGATAATGTGATATGGTTGTGATTGATGCCGAACGCGACGTCGAGCATCCTTCGTCAACTCGGACAAGAAGGTAGATGTTTGAAGGTACACGATGATGTCACCATACCATGGATCATGAGTGCTGATAAGAAACAGAGTTTCATCCGGGATATGATCCTCGGATTGAGATGGAACTGAGTTGGTAGGGAGAGAGCAAATAAGATTAGCAAAAACCAATGACTTCTTCGATTTGGCAGTAGTGAACTCCAAATCGAACTCTTGAAGGATCACAATCCATTTGGAGTACTTGCCCCCCAGCAATTGTCGACACAAAATGTAAGTCATGAGGTTGCAGTCGGAAATCACAGTTACTGTGCGCAACATGATGTAATGGTGAAACCACTGAATGGCCTGGACCGCGGCAAGCACCAACTTCTCGACATGGGCATAACATGTTTAAGTTTCGAAGAGATTCCGAGACAGATAATAAACCACGTGTTAATTTCCGTCATCATCATCCTGTACCAGAACCATGGCAATTGTGTTGAATGCGGCAACCAAATAGAGGGTAAATTCACGATGATAGTTGGGAGGACGTATTAATGGGGTGTTGACAAGCAGCGTCTTAAGTTTATCGAAGGATTTCTGAGCAATCTTGTCCCAATGGAAGGGAACGTCCTATTTTAGAAGTCGTGTAAACCCTTTGGCCACTTCTGCATAGTTCGGGATAAAACGACGTAATAAATTCGCTTTCCCCTAAAGACTCTACAGTTGATGCAACGAGGATGGGGATGGGAGATTAACAATAGCCTCGACCTTGAGGGGGTCAAGGTGAATTCCGTCTTCAGAGACAATGAATCCCAAAAGATGACCAGAGTCAACGCAGAAGACGCACTTGTGAGGATTAAGCCTGATGTTGTAATGTCTACAATGGAGAAAAATCTAGCAGAGATGTTCGGGATGGTCTTCGCGCCGAGCTGAATGAGCTGGCAGGTCATCCAAATACGACTGCACAATATTACGTATGTCATGAAAGGCATAGGACATGGCACGCTGGAAGGTGTCTCCAGTGTTTTTTAAGCCGAACGGGAGCTTCTTATAGGCGAATGTGCCCCACGGACAAATGAAGGTAGTCTTATGTTGATCGGAGGGTAAAATATTAATTTGATTATAACTCGAGAAGCTGTCCATAAGGGAATAGATCTCACTCCCTGCACAATCATCGATGATTTGATATATAAAGTGGGTGGGATAGTTGTCCTTAGGGAAAGCCTAGTTAATGTCTCGGTAGTCAACACAGACCCTAATTGTGCCCTGCTTCTTATCTGCAGGGACAATATTGGAAACCCATTCTGTCAGGGGGATTGGATATATGAAGCTTGCTTTAAGAAGTTTCTCAACTTCTGCTTTTATAGCAACGAATTTTCGAGGATGCACTGGGTGCAGACGCTGATGCACAGGCTTCGCACCAGGATAGGTGGGAATTTCATGCACGACGATATTGGGATCGATCCTAGGCATCTCTTCATAAGACCATGCGAAAACAACTCGGAATTCACGGAAAAGGCTCGTGTACACTTGAATCTCTTCGGGAGAACAAGCGACTCCCACATGAATGTTCTCGACGACCCCCGGTTTAACGAAGATGTTGATAAGCATTGTTTGGGTAATATTACTCAGATTTCCTTCCGAAAGTACCTCATGAATCAATATTGGTGTTTGGAGAGGCGGAGAGGGAACCTGAGATGTGAAATGCTCGAGACAATTAGACATTGCCCCCAAGCCCGGCATGAATGAGGAATGATGATGTCCATCGCTCCATCGCAGATCTTTGAGAGACATAGTCTCCACAATAGCTTCGTCAGACGGAAAAACTTCTCTCAAAGGATCGAGCGAATCTGCATCGTTGAGCCAAAGGGATTGAGAATAAACATCAAGAGCCATGCTTAAAGGAGCATGTTCAGCAGGAGGAGGATCCGATGCAGCAACGATCTCGCAATAATTAATTTCAACTGGGGTCAGAGGCATCAATTCTCCAAAAGAGGTCACCTGTTCAGGAGAAGGGATGATCCATGGGTCATCCGACCTATAGATCATGTTGACTTGAACGATGTTCAGTGGTGGAATGGGAAAAATACCCATGAGAAGGAGGTCCTTGAAAAGACCAGGTCCTACACTGTCAGGGGGATTAGGAATTTGAGCCACGTATGGCACGTTGTTCTCGGAGGACGAGGTAAAGAAATACAACTGATCAACAGTAATAATCTTGCCCTCATGTGGAAATTTCAAAAGCCGAAAGAGGGTGGACAGAACGCATAGCATGGCGTGGGTCCAACTGCAACCAAGAAGAATATTCTAGTTGAGTTTGGCATCAACCACTTCCACTTCGACGTTGAAAGTCTTACCTTATAATGTGATCAGTAGACTTGTGAGAACACCCAAGGGTTTTGATTCTCTTCTATCGAATGCCTCGAGGGCATTGGGAGATGAAGTGAGGGCTCGAGAGCCAATGGCCTTCCAGCAGGCAGATGACATAACGCAGGTAGAGGAACCTTCGTCCACAACGACTCTGTGAATGTTGAGGCCGTTGATACCGACTTGTATAACAAGGGCAATTTGATGTGGAAGTCGGGGGACAAAATTCTCTAGATCGAAGGTGAGAAGGCTAGAATCGGCAGGATCAATTCCACCGATTGTAGATAACAGAGATTTTCGTTGCGATGGGAAACTTTGAAGCACTTCCAACGCAGACATCATGGAAGGCACCTGTGCCAAATCCTCAAAAATGCTGTAATGCTGAGCAACACAGGCGTTTGGATTATAGGAAGAGTTTCGAAGAACACCTTTGGAAGGTGGCGGTACAACGGGTTCAGCACTGGGCTTCTCAATTTCTAAAGGACTAGAGGCAAGTGGGGGAGGCGGGTCATCAATGGATTCGTTCCTAGCTTCTTGGTGTGATCCGGTATAATCCTTCGATCGAGTGGCAATAGAAACAGGTGCAACACCATTCATCATAAAATCCTGAGACCCAAACGATGCAGATGGTGAAGGATGCTCGACCATCTAGGTCTGCTGAGATGGAAAAGGTTCCTTAAGAAATGCTAGAGTTCCCTTAGAGCCTTTAAGAAGTTGACTAACCTCGGATCTTCAGGGACAATCTTTGGTGTATTGGTCTTCGTCACAGATCAGGCAAGGGTACTTCAGTTTCCATTGCGAACCATCATCAGCATGTGGTTTGGAGGATTCTAGTTTTGGGGAATTGGATTTGGCCTTGCCTTTGCCCTTCTTCTTCCCTTTGGAAGCCTTTTCCATAGGATTAGCCTGAACGGCATTGACCTACGCAGTCTTATCAGAATCTGAGGTAGCGGGAGGAGCAGAATTATCAGAATAATTTGATTTTTTCTTCCCATTAGAATAATTACGAGAAGTCTGGGAGACAGAACTAACAACACCATCAACTAATGGGGTATATGGTGCTTTAGAGGTTGCTGGACGTAGGGCATCAGTCAAGATATCATACAACGTGTCGGACTGAGAGTACACTAAATCGAGGTACTGGGCATGAGCAATAGCTTGCTCCTCGGTTACACATGCCCCCATAGTAATGTCCTGTGCAATCTTGTTGACAAAGGAGGTAGTGAACCATTGATTTAGAAGCTGATCAGGAATGTCAAACTTGATTAGATGACGATGACGTCTCCACTCATGACTATGATCTGAAATATGAGTGGCTTTGTCCTGCTTCAAAGAAGTCAGGAGATGCATCCCAGCTTCATAATGAACCGGTAATTGGAAATGTGTCAAGAATGCCATGGCTAGAGTATTGAAGTCTTGAAAAATACCACGGGGTAGTTCTATGTACCATTTAACAGCAGGGTCGGTGAGAGTGCACTGGAAAAGAAGTAGACGGATCGAGTCATCCACCCAAGAGTTCAAAGAACACCACAAATGGTATGTCATGACATGTGCTTGGGGGTCTTCTCCACATTTTCCTTCAAATTTGGGACAGCCACCAGGTACCTTTGTTGGAACTAGAGGCCAATATGGATTATGAAGAACTGGATCATTGGTCAACTTGGATACATCCGGTAATTCCAATGTGGCGAGGAAAGGAAACTAAGGATTAAAAGGCATGCCAGGTCCTTGATAAGGACCTATACTTGTACTCCAACCTGGCTGAACATAACTCTATCCCCACTGGTTCTATCCTAGAGGATTCTGACCATAGGAGGTATAAGCCATATACTTGGGTTGATACGGTTGCTGATAACTAGGGTATGGGGGTTGATAACCAAGGTACTGACCTTGATTATACATAGGCCCCATTTGAGCAGTGAATGGATTTGACTGCGGAGAATAAGTGTAGCCTGGCTATTGTAAAAAAAACCTTGGGGTGGGTTGTTAACCAGTTGATACTAACCTTGAAGGTAATAGCCGCCTTGGGGTCGAACGGGCTGCTGGTAAGTGGGACCCTACTGAGCCTGATAGGTTGGGCGCACAGGCGGGTTCGGTTGTGGCATAGAATAGATCGGCTACTGAGCAGGGTTAACTGGTTGTGCAGGTTGTACTGGTTGAACAGGTTGGCCTGGTTGTGCAGGTTGCCCTGGTTGGATAGGTTGGCCTATCTGAACAGGTTGTCTTGGTTGAACAGGTTGACCTAGTTGATGAAAGACACCAGGCTGCCCCGGCTGAGCAAGTTGGCCTTGTTAGCCACCTATAAATTTTTGACAGAGAAAACGGGTGGCTAAAAATGTTTCTAAGTCTTCAAGAGATACATTTCCTCTGAAACATATCACTCTTGAAGCCTCTTTGTGTCTTTTTCCTTAGAAATACCTTCACTGTTTATGAAAAAATTGTGCTCAAGAAAGCCTCCATTTGCTCCCTTGTATCCCTGCAAATTCCCCATTTTAACCCATTTTTTTCCTTCTCAAAATTTCCCTTTTAACCCTCAAAATCCCTTCCTAAGTCATCCAAATCACCCAATTCCCCTTTTTAAACCATGTGAATCCTTTCATTTGGTGAAAAAATCCCTTTTTTTCCCCTATCGGAACCACTATTTAGCCTTAAAAAACGTTGTTTTTAGGCCAAAAACCCACTTTTTACCATATGTTAGGCCTAAGCCCCTTTTGGCTAAGCCCCAGCCCCTTCTCTACATATAACTTGCGCCCAGGACCAGGCATTAAGCCCTGGGCGCTAATCGCAATCGAGAGTTTGTTATAAGCACATTTCCTTTGTAAATCAAAATTGTTCGATGTGATTGCCTTTTGTTCTATCGGCTGCGGATGTAATATCCACCGTCGATTTGTGAAGATCTAATGGTCCATGCTAATTTCATGCTACACCCATTACATCATTCCATCAACCCCTGATTGAATATTAACCGTTGATTTCCCTTTAAATCTGATAGCTAGCGCAAAATTGCATCATCGCTAATCGCAATGTCTCCACTTATCTTTCTCCCCGATTGGCGATCCTCCGATACAATCCTGGCCATTGAATCCACAAGAACCAACGGCCAGGATTTGATCACTCTCTGCTGCCTATTCCCTCCACTATTCCCCTCCGATCAAATCCTGACCGTTGATCCCCGCTTTGATCCAACAGTCCACGCGTAATCGCAACATCAAATCTCGGAGTTTTTGGCCCCCTGCCTATATCTAATGTGATTAGATCTCCACTGTTGATCTCTTTAGATCCAACGGCTCTCGTCCCTCCCACTCGTTCACTTGCCCCTTCCCCTTCCCATTCCCTCTTTACTCCTGGTCGTCCATTCTATAGATCTAACGGCTAAGATCTAATCCGCCTTTAACTTTCCCCCACCATACCAACTGCGCAACTGTCCATATCACGCTCCATCCTGCACTGTTAGATCTCCAGGTCCCACATCCAATGGTGGAGGTGCATATCGCGTTTTTTCTGTGCCCGAAGATTAATGCTCCAAATTTACGTGATATAAGCGGTTTTAAAAGGACATGTCTCTGGCAACAACGCATATCGCGTTATTTTGGGAGATTTTCAAAACCACTCCCAAGTAGTGCGAAAACAGTTGTTTTCTCTGAAAAACCACTGCCCCCTTTTCTGTCTCTGAAAGTCCATCTGAAGATCCCGATCGTTGATCTGTATAGATCTACGACCCTCATTCCATCATGTTTTCATTCATATTATTCCACAGAGTTTCATCGGAGTAATCTCCACCGCTGATCTCCTCCTGAGATCTAACGGTCCATATTCAAAATCACCCTCCGCCCATGCCGGTCCCACCATTCAAAGCCCCATTTCATTTGATTTTCATTGATTTCCTGTGTATTTCACCCAAAGGCTTAACTTTATGTTTTTCACTAAAGTTATAATTTCTTCGTCTGACCTTCTAAGGCCACTTCACCAATAAATCTCCACCGTCAATCATCATCCCACTATCTAATCCGACGGTCGAGAATCATTTTTTCACCAGACCTTCATCAGACCGCCTTCTCCACCATTACACAGCGATTTTCACCATTTTCTCCACTACGACCACTATTTCCACTACTGTACTGACATTCCCACAATCTTCCACAGCATCCATGCTCCCTCCCGCCTGGATTTCTTAACATGTTTTTGTGTTTTGCAGGGTTACATACGGTGAAAACCGTTGTTGCTCACAGTCACAGTCATAGTGACACAAAGTGCAGAGGAAGTTGTTTCGAAGCCAGAGATAGCAGGAAATACTCCCGAGAGGGGTTTAAAGCATGATTTTATCCAAATCAGAGTTATTAACTCTGTTTCAAACCCCCAGTTCCATTAAACCTGCGCATCCACAGACAGAGACAGTCAAAGAAGTGGCAAAGAGTATCAGTGAAGAATTAAAGAGATTTAATACCCATTATTGAAGATTTTGAGCTTTAATTCAGTGTTTAAAGGGAAAATGTACGTGAGAGTAAGTCGCTGCCACCTGTCTTGGCTTGTATTCAAGTAAGTTACTGAGTCCACGATTTTTCTGGTATCAGAGCCCTGTCTCGATTCTGTTATGGCAAATCTTTTGCGCTCGTTTTCAAATATTGACCGTAAAATCGTTACTGAAGTCTCCTCTCGTTCTGTTGAATCTGATGAGTCGCATGAAGTTGTTGATAACCCTGAAACCTGGAATCCTCCTTCTCTTCATGCCACAGCCATTTACAAGCTTCCTATGTCCTTTATGTTCAAATCTAAATCTTTTTTGAAGGAAGTAGAGGTTACTATAAAAATTTCTGGTCCCTCAGTCCAGATCGTGTCTCTGAATTTATTTTCTAAAGATGAAGTTAAGAAGTTCCGCCAGTATGCTCTTGATAGAAAATACAACTATCTGCACTTTGGTGGAATCCGTATAGGTCTTGCCCCTTTATTTCGTCACGGGTTGAACACTCCTTGCATTGCTGAAGTTTTTGACACCCGTCATCAAAATTATGACCATGCCCGCATTGGAACTATAATGGGTAATCTATCTACTGGCTGTCAATATGGAACCATATTTCCCGATTACTCAATTAGTCTTACTGATGTCCATCTTCAAGACTGTTGGAAGTTAATGACTGGAGTTCAAGGACTCCAATTAGCTGAAGATAGTGAATACCTTTCGGTTCTAGTACAAACATCTTTCCAACTTACAAATACTGCCCATCCAAAGTTGAAACAACCAGTTTTGAAAGACTGTGTGACTGTTGGTCTGTCAAACGCCCAAGTCGAAGGTGTTCTCTATGATCCTATAGAGCTTCCAAACAATTGGTATTTCCAATATAAGTCTATCATGGATGACAAGAAGCCTAAATCTAAATTGAAAAGAATTGCTATCTCGGATGGTCGGGTAAAATTAATTCCTCCTAAACTAGTAGTCCCTTGACCTTTGGTTAAACCAAAAAGATATGTTGTTCCTCTTACACGAGAAGAATGTTCCTCTTCTTCTCACAGAGTTGATTTACCTCCTATATAAGAAGTAGCTTTTGCAGCTACCCTTGTTTTAGCATCAAATGAATTGTATATACCTGAGTCAAAACCATTTCTTGCTGTACAGAAAATGCATCGTATTTCCCATGTTTCTTTTTCTCATGTTGAAGAATGGCAGCATGCCAATAAACGTTTTGTAAAAGGTGGAAAGTGGCCTCCAAAAACAAAATTCTGCACCACCTCATCCATGTCTAAACAGCCACCCACCCGAGCTGATTGTGCACCACTGATAGAACATAATGCCACTGACCCTAAAGACTTCGATGAAGTCTATCAATTAGGGAATTATCTGACAACCTGGTGTGCACATGCAGAGGATGTGTTAGATGATCTTGGTTCTCAATCTGAAGAAATTCTTGCTAATCTTAAATTGCTTCAAGAAGAACAGCAAGAAGAAAGAAAAAGAAAAGAAGCTAAGCATCAGAAAAAGAAAGAAAGAAGAAGAAGAGAATTAAAAACTCCTGCTTTTTCTTTATCCATGGATACTCCTAATTATTGGGATGCAGATGAAAAATTAGAAGAAAGTGGAGTTGATTCAAGTACTCAAGCTTCTGAACGTACCTCTGTTAAACCAGTTTTAGAAGCTAGTAAACCTTTGAATTTTCAGAAGCCCAAGAGTGAAGTTGCCACTCTTGAAAATGCTGCTACTAAATTTCCTTCATTTATTTTGCCTTCTTTGCAGAAAGCCCATATCTTTAAGGAAGTTCCTAAGTAACCTAGAATAGAAGAAGATCTATTCTCTGCAAATTCAAGTGGCTATGTCCTGGATCTAGATAAGTCTTCTAATCCAGCTGAATCTATTAGGGTATGGATTGGCTCGCTTTACCAAATGCAAGTTGTATCACGATTAGACAATATCTCTATTTTTGCGTTAGCTGAAAAATGCATGGTTGGCATTGTTTATGACTGGTGGATGGCTCCATCAGATGAAGAAAGAATGAATGTTGCTGCTGCAAGTCTTGCTACCCTTGAATTACTTTTAAAAACATAGTTTGTCCCCGAACCAGCAGACGAGAAAAAACAGATTATTACAGACTTGACTAGAATGGAATTAAAAGATATCAAGTTCTTTAATCAGTTTGGTAATGACTATATGACCAAAGTCTACAAATCCAATTTGATTAATGATTCAGTACAAAAAATCTCATTCTTGTCTAAGTTTCCTGGTAATCTAGGAGATATGATTCTGAAAGATCTAGATGTTCAAGGAAAGAAAATAGATCAAACTTATTGGATAGATCTTTTATTCAGATGTCAAGAAAAAATTAAGTATCTTTGCTGGAAAAAGAAAGCTTCTGAGTTTTCTCCTGGACTAGATGTGTGTCGTTCTGTTTTGCCTTGGACTCCGTTTAAGAAAAGGAAATCTAAAAGGTATGGAAAATACAGACCAAAGAAAGTAGCAAATCCAAAAAGACCTTTCCGCAAATTCAGATATCTTAAGAAACGCAGACAACCAAAAAGAGATAATGCCTGCTTTATCTGTAAACAAGAAGGACATTATGCCCGCAAGTGTCCTAAGAGTTCGTCTAATAAGTTGAAAGCCTGCATTGAAGTTGATGATTTTGTTGATCAATGGTCTGTTGTTGAATCTCAGGATGATGTTTCTGATGTATATATTTTGACCGATGCCTCTTTGTCTGATTCCGATATTCCAATTGAAAGTTCGCAAAAAATGAATCGTTGTTATGATTCTGATTGTTATGATCAAGAAGAAGAATTGCATTATAGTGACCACTTTCTTGAAGAAGATGAAACCAGTGAAACTTCTGAATCTTCTTTTGATGATGACAGTTCACTTGCTCCTTCCGTCACTCAGTCACTTTCTCTGGATCTAAAGAATTCACCTCCTGTTTTATCTTCTTTGCCTCCACCTTCCAGTTTGAATTCTTTTTGTCCATATCCAAAGACTGTTGCTCCTTCTTCTGCTTGTCCTGTTCCTCCTGTTGTTGAAGAAAATACTTTTTTGAAAAAGATTGTTAAGACTAACAATCTCTTATATATCCCAGTTGACGTTCAAGTTCGCAATCAATGGATCTCTGTTGATGCTTTCATCGATACTGGTGGTTCAAATAATCTTGCTCGTCCCTCGTTGTTTAAGGGCATTTGGAAGCCCCTAAACCATATTCTTGTCTCTGAAACCATTGGTGGTACTGTCTCTCTGACTCATTATGTTGATGACATTTCCTTAAAAGTTGGGGGGAGTATTGTCAAAATTTCTGTTGTTCAATATTATGACTCTTCTACCAGTTTATCCCTTGGCATGCCTTTTCTTAACTCAGTCCTGCCTGTTACCATTAGTGAAGATAAAATTACCTTCAACATCAAGAAAAAGGCCATTTCTGTTCCCCGGCTTACTTTAGCCAATTCAGAAGCCAGAAAAGATAATAGCCAAAAGAAAATAGGGATTAAACGACCAGTCAAGGACTCAAACAATTGGCAAGAAGTCCTTCAGATTTATGAAGAGCGATCTCAGAAGAATAACAGCAAGCAAAAGGCCAATAGAAATCCTGAATGGTCACCAGAGCAAACGACTATTTTTGAAGCATTGGTAAAGAATTTCTCTAAGAATCCTCAAGCTTTTTGGGCTGTTGAAAGTCCACAACAAGAAATTGTTACCCTGCATGATAATGGAGTCAAAGGTAAATTAATACCCTGTACTCCTTCAGATGAAAAGGAAATGAGAAAGCAGATTGAAGAATTGTTGGATCTCCAGTTAATTGAACCAAGTGATTCCCATTATTCATGTTCGGCATTCTTGGTGAGAAATCACTCAGAAATAGTTAGAGGAAAAGCCAGGATGGTGATTAATTACAAGCCTTTGAATGCAATCACCAAAAGTTTTAATTATCCTCTACCACGCCAAGAGATTATAATGCAGAAAATCCAGCACAGTAAAATATTTAGCAAATTTGATAAGAAGTCTGGATATTATCAGATCCAAATAAGAAATGAAGATAGGCATAAAACTTCTTTCACTTGTCCTGCAGGATTCTTTCAATGGAAAGTTGTTCCATTTGGTTTAAAAAATGCGCCTGCTTTCTTTCAGAGGCGTATGGATTTTATTTTTGGTCAGTATGATTTTATTGTAGTTTATATTGATGATATTCTGGTTCACAGTAATAACCTTGAAGATCACTTGAAGCATTTGAATATTTTCTTGGAAGAAGTTAGAAGGCACAGCATTGTCCTATCAGAAAAGAAAATGATTTTATTCCAAGATAATATTGATTTTTTAGGAATTCATGTCGTAAATGGAAAAATTCAAATGCAGCCACATGTTCTTACGAAGTTAGCTGAGTTTCCTGATCAACTCACAGATACTAAAATGATTCAGAGATTTTTGGGGATATTGAATTATATTCACAAATACATTCCTCGTCTCTCAGAAAAAACAGCTCCAATCCGTCAGCATTTGCATGGTGGATGGTCTCCAGAAGCTACTGCTTCAGTCCAAGAATTGAAGAAGGAATGTTTAAAACTACCAGAACTCAAGCCTCCTGGTAATGGTTCTCTCATTCTCCAAACTGATGCTTCTGATCATTTTTGGGCTGCTATCTTGTTTGAAAAGGTCTCTGTTCAAGGTGAAGAAAATATTTTTGAAGAAAATCTTTGTGCATACGCATCAGGTGAGTTCTTACCCCACCAAAAGAATTATTTTATCGCTGAGAAAGAAACACTTGCCATCTTCAATGGCATTCAAAAATTTGAAGTATATCTGGCACCAACTAAATTTTTGATCAGAACTGATTCCATGAATTTTAAGTATTTCTTAGCTGCAAATATTTCCAAGCAACTTGCCCGTGGTCGATTATTAGCTTGGCAAATATGGTTCCAGATGTATGATTTTGAGGTAGAATGGGTTCCTGGAAATTCTAACTATCTGGCAGATGCTTTAACAAGAGATATGAATAAGGCACATGTTCTTCAAAGTTCTAGCATTAGAACAGATTTATTCCAATTGCCTGGAAAGACATCTGCTGATGATGATTTTGCAACTTTTGTTAAAAGATTTCATATTTTAGATTTGGTGCTTCCTAATGCAGCTGAAGAAATCAAGAGACTTGTTGGGTTTAGAATACAAAGAAACAAATGGATACAAAGATGCCAAGCATGGCAATCAAAAAATGTTGGTATCCTGTTAGGATTAGACGAAGAATTGGTGAAAGTCTATCCTTTGCCCAATATGAAAGTGAAGATTTATTTTAAAACTCTTGATGACTATTGGTCTAGATGCTACACTGATGATATGATCAAAGTTTTGATGACTCTGAACTATTATCAGATTATTGGTGGTCTCGATTTCTCTCTGGCAGTTTATACAACTGCTAAAATGCTTGACATAGATGAGATTAACATGTCTGAGAAAGTCGAAAGGTTTCTCAAAACAATGAGAATTCCTGATCTTTTTGAAGAATTGGAAGCTGCATATATTCAAAGAAATGATGAACATTTTGAAGGGACTGACACTTTTCCCCAATACGAACTTTTCGAGCCTTTTGCAGATTGGGAATTTAAAAATGGTCTATGTCAGAAGAAGCCACAGGTGAGAGTTTCCCAGTGCATTGAAAGGTCTCTGCAATATTTAAGAACATTCTCCACTCCATGGGATTATCAGAATCCCGAAATCAGAAATCCAATAAAGCCAAATCCATTTGCACAAACCTATGGACCAGAAACATTTGATGACTCCATCCTGGCGGAGAATATGGATGAAGTAAAAAAGATTACACTATGGTTAAAAGAGTTCAAAAGACTTCCTCTTACAGAAAAGTTGGATATGATAAGGTCTTTGGAAGAACTCCAAGGAAAAAATAAGGCAATCAAACTCATAATTAATCAGAAAGCCTTAATTACCATATGTGTAAAATCTGGACATTGGTCGAGTGATGTGGTTTGTTTAGTTAGTCTGTTACTGTCTAACAAAGTCTGCTCTGCTGTAAATTTTGAATTAGGATGGCAAAGGCAACCAGATATTAATCATATTTGTCGAATGTGGATTCAATGTGCCATCGAACATTCTGTCAATATGTTTCAAATCTTCAAGATAGAACTTCTAGATGGAGTTGAGCTGGCAGTTTTGTCTTCTCCTGAATTTCGTAATAGCCGAAAAGATTCTTTTCTTGATATTGAAGTAGATCCAACAGCATATGTGAACAAGTGGACAAAATCAGTTGATCGATATCTATTTCCTCAAAAGAATATATATGTGACGACAGATACGATAAAGCTGAAAACAGGACAATCATCAAAGCAAATCACGAGAGGAGAATCTTCAACAGCAGCCGCACTCAAAAAAGAAGCTACAGAAAAAGGCAAAGGTATAGCATCCGAAGAGAAAGAGACTATCTTTGTGGATATTTTTCAAGATGCTCAGACACAGGAAGATCACGAGTGGGAATCTCAGTACTTGGATTGGTTACATCAATCACATGCCACTTTTAATCGGTCTCCCTCACCATCTGAATGGCCAAGTGATTTTGAACCTGGCGAGCAAGAGGATGATGATAGAAGTCCGAAAGGACCATGGTAGTGGGTATCTCTTTATTTTCATTATTGTACTCGAGATAATTGAGTAGACACCGTCTGGGCCAGGAATGTCTGACAAGGACCCTCAATTATTCTCCTATGCTTCTATATATAGATTAGCTTGTAAATGTTTTAGATCATCGAGTATTAGTGTGTGTATGTGTGTGAAGCATTGTAAGCGAGTGTGTATGGCTATGCTCTGAAGAGTTCTGAGACTTCAAGGCTCTATTCTGCAGCATAACATGGTATGTAATATTTTGCTTGAATAATATTGAAGCCTTCTAGGCCGCCTGTCTGAGGACAGTTCTTTCAAGATCACAAGAAGAGATTGTAAGGCGAGAAGATTGAAGACCTTATGAATGACACAGAAGGCCTAATAAGGACTGAGGCTCATAAAAAAAATCTTATCATTGTTTCACATCAGCAAAAGTTTCTTTCCCGTGAAAGGACGAGTTCCCATAATATTTTATTATCCATCAATGTTACTGAGAAGATCACTACCCTGACAGTAGTCCTAAGACTACCAGATAATTTTTTACATAGCATGGCAGGCCTAAAATCATTTAACTACCTTACTTGTCCCAGAGTACTACAACCGAAAAGTACATCAAAGAACATACCTGAAGTTACTATTAGCTTGTTGAAAACCACTCTTTCACCCAAAGAGTACTGAGAGTCAATACATCGATATTAAAAAAAAATGGGCCTTGAGCTCTGTTCCTCCTCTGTTTTAAATTTTTCATTAAAATTTCATCTACCTCTTCTGCCTCTCTTTCAGCTATAAAACTCTTGAAAAATACATTGTAAAGGTTGTTGTTCGGATAACCGTGGATTGTAAGTTGTTTCTCTTGAGATATAGTTCTGTGTGCATAATTGTAAAGTCGGCTGAGGAGATGATTTCAGACTGAATATCAAGCTTTTGGACAATGTTGTATATGACTGGTGTTGCTCTTTAATATGACAAGTATATTTCTTTGGATCCTGAATTAAAGTAGCGGTGATGTGTTCTACATTTTTCTCTATTTTCCTTCTATAATTCATCATATTTCGTTTCTCTGATAAGAATCAGTAAACTGGTTTAGGATATGCCCCTGCATGGTACCCTAATGCTTCCTTCTCTTCTTACATTTGATTTTTTCTACTAATTGTGCAATCTAAGAACTAATTCTAGATAATTTAACCAGTATAGTAGTTGGTTATCACTGCTTGTTGATGTGTGAATTCATGAATCAGTTCTTCGATGTTCTTGTCTGGTTTTAATTGAAGGAACTGGGATACTGGGAGATTAGAGTTGGTTCTATCTCACTAGGGTGCTTTTATAACTGTTAAACCCTTTCTAAGTTCCCTTAATTTTGAATGCCAAAGCATTGAAATTTCAAAGCCTTCCTCTGATCTTAGGCTTCATCTTTGTGTTAAAATCTTTAATGTTTTCCCTTGTCTAAAGAGTTAGCCTTTTTAGGAATTTGGTCATAGATGGTTAAGGCATGTTCTGTCCCTAGATCAGCTCCTAGGAGGTCACCTTGGAAGGTTTCCTAGTTATTCGCCTTCATTCCTTATCATTTCATCTCACACTATCATCTTTAAGATCCTCTGTTTTAGATGACTAGCCCATTTGAAAGCCTTGGATATTGAACTGCAAGTAAACCCTTTGATGACTCCATTGCCCAATGGTATTGAGTTTTCTTTGAATTATCTCCCCATTTCAAAAATCATCTATGTCCATTTCTTTGTCTCACATTGAACCCTTCCTTCATGTTTCCCAACAACCAAACAAACGAACAAACAAAACAACAACCTTTGAGCCTTACAACTAGCCTAATACCTTAAAACTGAACCTCAAAGACATATATATTTTTGCCTTGTATAGAGAGATCCCTCTCTGGACCCAGGAGGGCTGGATCTTGAGGTCCCAAAGTGGTTTTGATGTTGTCTTGTCTTTTGGCAGATCCAGACCTGCCAAAACACAGGAACCACAACATAATGGCGACTCCACTGGGGACTAAGACCATTTTAGCCTGAGTTTGGTAGTTAAATCACTGTGGTGGATAGTAAACATCCTTGAAACACTCTAAACCTTCCACCTGGCGACTCCATAGTTCCTTAATGATTAAAAGACTCCACTGGTGATAAGTAGGCCTGCTGATTATCTTGGTTTTCACAAGACTCCACTGGGAGACCAGATTTCATTACAACATCAGCCATATTAGAAAAAACACATAGGGTAAAGCTTCTTTGTTAAGAGACAGACATACTGGATTCAAGAATAGTCTATACAAGAGCTTATCCCAATCCAAGCCCACCTTAAATAATTGATAATCTAGAGATTATTCTTAGGAAGTCTCTCCCATCTAAAGAATCAACTATTTCCAGACACTTTCCTAGAGAAAATTCAGCCCCTGAAAACTTTTCATCTCTATTAGACACTCAATTTGACTTTGATTCACCAAGCTAGTTGCCAAGAACACAGTCATTCAGTGCTATATACCAGACTGACTTAGAGCCTCCAAGTTTTTTGTGTAACCAGCTCCAAAAATAGAAGAAAAGAGATATGAACTCCTTAGAAATAAGCCACTTCGAGGGGGCAACCTCCAATACATTACATAAACGAACAATTCTTGGATGATACAATTTACAAATCCTCCTTTATATATATAGGAGTCCATGGGGCCATAATGTAATCCTAGTGGGCCACAATGTAATCCTAGCCGACCTAACAATAATAATTTAAGGGCACAATAATAACAAAATGGGGTTACAAGGGTTCAATAATAACAATAAGGGGGTTACACTAACAATAATAAGGGACTATACTAGTGATATAGGGACCTAACATGCCCCTCTTCTTCAAAAAAGTGTTGTCCTCAACGCTTGAGTAGCTCCGGGTGCTTCTGTATAAAATTCTCATCCTCCCATGTAGAATCTTCAGTGGGTAAGTTCTTCCACTTGATGAGATGCTCTGAAATTGATCGATTCCGTAGTTGTCGAGTTCTTGTTTCCATGACCGCTTCTGGTTCCAATATGATTTTTCCTTCCTCATCAAGTTCTGGCAATATTGTTTGAACTGGAAGATTTTCTCCTATAACCTTCTTTAAGCATGATACATGGAAAACTGGATGTACTCGCGAAGAAGCAGGAAGCTCCAATTTGTATGCCATAGTACCAATCTTTTGCAACACCTTGTAAGGACCATAGTACTTTGGCGATAATTTATTATCCTTCTTTGCTTGCTTGAGGGACATTTGTTTGTATGGTTGTAGGCGTAAAAATACCCAATCTCCTACATCAAAACTTCTCTCGCTACGATGTTGATCTGCCTGTTGTTTCATTCGATTTTGTGCCAAATTCAGGTTATCCTTTAAGAGTTGGAGAACTTCTTGCTGATGCTCGATGTGATCTTCCTCTGCTTGAACCTTCGAATTTTCCCTTAAAGATGATGTGATGGATGGTGGATGATATCCATAAAGTGCCATAAATGGGGTCATTTTTGCTGCAGTATGGAAGGAAGTGTTATACCACCATTCGGCAAGAGGTAACCACTTGACCCATTGTGTTTGTTTATCAGATACAAAACAACGAAGATATTCTTCCAAAAATTTATTTACTATCTCAGTTTGACCATCAGATTGAGGATGATAAGATGAGCTATGAGCTAATTGAGTACCCAAACAAGAAAATAACTACGTCCAAAAATTTCCAGTAAAAATGGGATCTCTGTCGCTCACAATAACCCTTGGGCTTCCATGTAGCTTTTGAATTCTGTCCATAAATGTAGTAGCAACTATGCTTGCTTTAAATGGATGAGATAATGCACAAAAGTGTGCATACTTGGTAAGTCTATCAACTACCACCATGATGACACTCTTTCCTTCGGACTTAGGTAAACCTGTGATAAAATCCATTGAAATCTCCTCCCAACGTTGACTTGGAATGGATAAAGGTTGTAGAAGTCCGGGGGTCTTAATTGTCTCCACTTTATTCTGCTGGCAAACCAAACATTCCGCCACAAACTTTTGAATATCAGATTTAAGGCCATCCCAAAAAAATTCTTTCTTCACCCTGTGGTAAGTTTTTAAAAATCCTGAGTGTCCTCCTAAAGGAGAAGTGTGCAATTCGAGAAGAATCTTTTGTTTTAGTTGGGAATTCTTACAAAGATATAAGCGATATTTGTACCATAAGGAATCATTTTTTCAACTAAATGTATCAGATGTACTAGGATCTTGCTGCAACTTTTGAATGAGTGTCCATACATCTTTGTCCTTCTTCCATTCATCTCTTGCTTCGGTTATCCAATGTGGTTGGATAATAGAAATGGCACAAAGCAATGCTTCCACCTCTTCATTCTTTCTTGAGAGTGCATCTGCAACAACATTAAGCTTTCCTTTTTTGTAGATTATTTCAAAGTCATAACCCAACATCTTTGTGACCCATTTTTTCTGCTCTTCTGAAGATAGTCTTTGTTCCAAAAAGTGTTTAAGACTATCATGATCAGTTTTACCTTGAAGTGTCTTCCCATTAGGTAAGTTCTCCATTTCTTTAGTGCATGCGGTATTGCTAACATTTCCTTCTCATAAATAGGTTTATGAAATACTTTCCTTTGATTGGACGAATTTCAAAAGAAATGGGTCTTCCTTCCTGCATTAAAACAACACCAATTCCATTTCCTGAGGCATCACATTCCACAATAAAGGTTTTTGTGAAGTCTGGCGTAGCTAAGACCGGTGCTAGGCACATTGCCTCTTTAAGATGTTCAAAGGCCTTAGTTGCTTCGGGAGTCCATGAAAATGTAACCCGAGAAATCCTTGCAACTTCTTTATGTTTGTGGGGACTTTCCATTCCTTAATGGCTTTAATTTTGTTAGGGTCTACTTTAACACCCTCGTGAGATACAATGTGACCCAAATATTCCACCTCTTGTACTCCAAAGAAACATTTGGATTTTTTTGCATATAATTGTTTCTCCCGCAATAGTTTGAGCACCCTGTCAACATGTTCAACATGATCCTTCCAAGACCTGCTGTAGATTAGTATATCATCAAAAAATACTAGCACAAATTTTCTAAGGAAGGGTTTGAAAATGGAATTCATCAACCCTTGAAATGTAGAAGGTGCATTGGTAAGGCCAAAAGGCATGACCAAAAATTCATAATGACCCTCATGGTTCGAAATGTTGTTTTTGGAATATCTTCAGTCTTCATTCTAATTTGATGATATCCTGAACGAAGATCCAACTTGGTAAAATAAATTGCTCCATGTAATTCATCCAATAATTCATCAATCACAGAAATGGGAAATTTGTCTTTAATGGTGAGCTTATTGAGCTCCCTATAATCCAGACACATTCGCCATGATCCATCCTTCTTGTGTACCAAAACTATAGGAGCAGAGAAAGAACTTTGACTAGGTTGAATTATACCCGCCTCTAACATTTCTGCAATCATACGTTCAATTTCGCTCTTTTGGAAGTAAGGATATCTATAAGGCGTGATGTTTGGAGGAACACTTCCTGGAATCAAATGAATAGCATGATCATGATCACGAATAGGTGGGAGTCCTTTGGGAGTTTCAAACACCTTGGAATGATTGTCCAAGACTTGTTGGAGATCTGCAGAAATAGATGATTTTGATGTCGGAACTTCTAGTGAGCATAATTGTGCAATTACACCTCGTTGTTGTTTCTTTAGAAGCTTTGTCATGACATTAGAGCTTATTATCCTTCTCAGCTTCCCTTCAATACCTCGCAATTCGACTTCTTTTCCATCTGAAAAAAATTTCAAGAAAAGTTCTTGAAAATTAAAAGCTACCATCCCCAAAGATTGTAACCATTGTACTCCTAGTACAACATCAGCACCTCCCATAGGAATGGAAAGCATTGGACTAGTCAATACATATTCCCCCATGGTTAGATTGATATTATGGCATTTTCTAGAGCAATTTATAGTTCCTCCATTTGCAACCATCACTTGACATTCTGGTGCTGGGTATAGGAAACAATTTAATTCCTTGGCTACCTTACAATGAATAAAATTATGGGTGCTACCTGAATCAATCAACACTATTACCTTTTTTCTTCTTGATTTTTCCTTCTATCTTGAGAGTTTGAGGAGTGGTAATTCCTGCCAGTGCATTACACGATATGGTCAGATTCATTTCTTCCTCTTCTAGGGTTGGTTCCTGGTGTATATCCTCTTCTTGTTCATTTTCTTCTTCCTTTTCACAATCTATGTAAAATAATTTCTTCTCAGCACACTTATGACCTTTAGTGTATTTGCTATCACAACTGTAGCAAAGCCCTTTTGCTCTTTTTTCTTCCAATTGTTGTGGTGTCAACCTTGTAGGTTGTGGAAATCTAGATGTAGCAACACTTCCTTCTTTATAGAATTGAGTGGTAGGCTTCCTTGTCGCCATAACTTTACATTCAACTTTTCTTGCCAACTTGAATGCCTTCTCCAATGAATCAGGCTCCAAAACACGAACTTCATGTTGGATGTTATCCTTTAGAGTGCCTATGAAGAGATCAATCCTGTGTTCCTCTGGAATACCAGCTACCCTTATATTCAATTTTTGGAAGTCCTCAATGTGCTGCCCCACTAAACCCTTTTGTTTGAGATTTATCAATTGGCTAAAGAAGGTGTTGCTCTTTGTATCCTCATAATGTGCTATCATTTCCTCCGTAAAATTGACCAAGTGACAATTTTTTTACGGGAGCAAAGCCATTGATACCATACAAATGTATTTTGTTCTAAATGTAAAGTTGCAATGCGTACCTTTTGTGTGTTTTGTACGTTATGGAGATCAAAATATTGCTCCATCCGTAGTATCCATGTTACAGGATCCTTTCCATCAAACTTCCTCATATCCATCTTTGGAATATGGTGGTTCTTCCCGCCAACATTAGAGTTTATGAAATCACAATTAACATTTATTTTGTTCTCATCATGAGGTTCTTCTACCATCTTTTCACCATTAGGAAACCTTTCTTGTATAAACTTTGTCAAACCTTCCATGTCTGCTTTTAGAAAATTCTTCATGTTTTCCATTTTCTCATCGATCTTAGCTTCCATGTCATCAATCTTAGCTTCCATGTCATCAATCTTAGCTTCCATGCCCACTTCCATGCCATCCATCTTAGATTCCAAACCATTCATCTTAGCTTCCACGCCTTTCTTCAAACCATCCATCTTAGTTTCCATGCCTTTCTTCAAAACTTCCATTTCATTTTGTGTTGTTCTTTGCGAGAGCGAAATTTGTTGCACTTGCTCTTGTAATTTTGATATGTCATGTTGCCATTCTTCGTCTTCATGAGTCATAGTAGAGCCTTCTAAAGGCTTAATGGGAGTTGAATTCTTTTTAGGGGCCATTTTAGAATCCAATACTGATATCTATTCTACAATATTCCCTTGGAATCAATTCAACTTGATTCTTCAAACAAGACTTATGCAATTGGAAAAAAAAATACACACCTTTTACTTGCTTTTTAGGAGCTCTGTATTGAAATTGAATTATATCTGTAATTGAGAATCTTCAATATCTGAAATTCACTGCTGTAGTAGCCTTCTGAACTTTCTTTCAAATTCCACAGATATGATCTGATTTGGATTCTTCAAGACAAAGTTATTTCCAATCTCTCACAATGACCCAACTTTGGACTGGTTTAGTAGAGCGAAATTGTACGGCTTGCCACGTGTCACTGTTTTGTCCTTCGTCTCTGAAATTTATAGCCAAGAAACTGCGGTCCGTGTACTTGCAACCAATTTTTACGGAACTCCAATCCGATGCCCAGAGAGAGAGTTATTGAACTTTTCCCACGATCACCTCTTTGAGATGAAATTCAGGAGCCTGAAAAAGCACTACCTTCCACAGATTATATCTCCAAAAATATTGCGAACCAAGCTCTGAAATTTTTTGAAAACTTTCTTGAGGATTTCAGCTTCGCACCATATGAATTTCAGATTCTGAACCTTCGTAGAAAATGTTTTATAGCGCAAATGCCACGATGACCTGTTTATGAGCCTGAAAAAATACCTAACTTCCACAGATCATATCTCCGAAAATATTGCGAACCAAGCTCTGAAATTTTTACAAAAACTTCCTCAAGATTTCCGCTTCGCACCCTAAAAATTTCAGCTTCTGAAGATTCGTAGAAAAAAAGTGCTAGCGCAAATGCCACGATGACCTGTTTGGAGCAGCGAAACCCTAGAATCCAAAGCTCTGATACCAAATGTTGTGTAACCAGCTCCAAAAATAGAATAAAAGAGATATGAACGCCTTATAAATAAGCCACTTCGAGGGGGAAACCTCCAATACATTACATAAATGAACAATTCTTGGATGATACAATTTACAAAACCTCCTTTCTATATATAGGAGTCCATGTGGCCATAATGTAACCCTAGTGGGCCACAATGTAATCCTAGCCGACCTAACAATAATAATTTAAGGGCACAATAATAACAAAATGGGGGTTACAAGGGTTCAATAATAACAATAAGGGGGTTAAACTAACCATAATAAAGGACTATACTAGTGATATAGGGACCTAACAAAGTTCACCATCACATAGTGGTCAACACATTAGGGACAGAGAAACCCCACCATCTACACCCCTTGATATTCATTTTATCCAAAACTTGGGTCTCTCTCACCCTAGATCTGCTCAACTGTTTGCTGTTGATCCTAGCTTTTCTGTCATCCATATACCTGCTGCTCAAACCAATCCTTTACGTCCTCATAACATCATCATGGCAGCCTGGTATGCACCTCTAGTGTTACCTCAGCCTTTGGCTCCACTACCCAATGATTATTAATTAAAAATCCCTCATTTCACGGGAAAAGAGTCTACCACTGCCCAACATCATGTGGACAGAATGGAAGATGCCTTTGACTACATGGAAATTGAAGATGAAACTATCAAAATGAGAATATTTGCCCAGAGTTTGGGAGGAGAGGTGAAGAAGTGGTTTAAAGGTTTACCTCCCAATAGCATCAATGATCTGCCCTCTTCACATCAAACCTTTATAAAAAAATGGGAAGTCAAGACCAACCCTCTCCAAATACTAGCAGAATATAAGAATCTGAAAATAAATATAGGAGAGAGTGTCCATGACTATTCTACAAGGTTTAACAGTGTTTACAACGCTCTTCCTCCACACATGAAACCTCCCCAAGGAATGGCCTTGGTGAAATACCCTGAAGGCTTTGATGCTGACATGGCCTATCAGCTTAGGGAGAGAGATTATAACACTTTGGAAGATATGAAAAAAGGGGTTGTGAGCATAGAGGAAAACCTGATTGAAAAAAGAGCTAGAATGAGAAATGCAAAGAAGGTGACGTACAAGGATGACACATCACCCTCCACATCTGATCCCAAATATGACAGTTTAGCCAAAAACGTGGAAAGGCTAGAGAAAATGATGGAGAAAATGGTTGTCACAGTCAGTAATCAGAACAGAAACCGAAATCAAAACCAGAACCATAACTATAGGAGAAACAATCCCCCAAAAAGACAGAGAGACTCTGATCAACAAGTCATACCCCCATTTCAAGAGAAATTCCTTGATGAAGATGAGGGGATAATAGAAGAGTCTCAAGGAACCACAATAAACATGGTGGAAATAGATAACCAAGTTCACACCTTTTCCACAGAAAATAATCAGACCTCATACTCACATTGGGATGAGGAAGGGCTAGAATCTGAGGACTATAGGTTGGGATTTGAAAATGCCATCATGCAAGTCAGAGAACAGTATGAACTCAGAAGCAAAAAGAGCTTAGATACTTCAAAACCAAAGGCCTCTGAGATTACCATCAAGAAAAGACCTGAGAAAACTCCTAAAGTGACTGCTGAAAGTAACAAATCAGCAGCTGAGAGTTATGGGAAAAACAAAGAAAAGGACAGCCGAAATGTTGATAAACAAAGTCAAGAAACTAGCAGTAATAGTATTGCAGCTAATGCTCCTGATAAAACAACTTCAAATATTGTACATACTGAGAATCAGCAAGCTGATTCTACCAATAAAATGGTAGCCAATAGAACATAATTAAGCCTTTCAAAGAGTCAATCTCCTTTCAATTTGGAGAGTGAGATAGCCAAAATCAAAAAATTTTGTTCCTCTCACTGAGTTAGCTACTCAGGATGCATATAAAGGCCAAACTTTGAAAGCTCTAAATCTAGGGGAAAATGATGACACTGTCAATTTAAGTGATGATCAACCAGCCCTTCTATTTGGTCCAAAGATAGAATGGAAGTTTCAGGAAGGGGTAGTACCTCCTTTCTATATCAGCCTCAATATCCATGAAAAGATCCTTCATAACGCTATGCATGACTCGGGGGCTTCACACAACCTTATGCCCAACGTAACTATGGAGAAGCTGGGCCTAGAGATAACACGACCTTATAAGGATTTATATTCATTTGACTCTAGCAGAGTAAAGTGCCTTAGCCTAATCAAAGACCTCTATGTGAACCTAACTCAAATCCCAGCCAAGTGCCTGGTGATGGATGTTTTAGTGGCAGATGTGCCACCTAAGTATGGCATGTTGTTTTCAAGGTCATGGGGTTTGAAGCTGCAAGGTACAATGCAAATGGATGGGTCATATGCCACAATCCATATATTTAGCCAACTTAGGAGACTATATATAGAGAGAGACACAAATGAATTTTATGGTTAGTAGCCCTAAAAACCTAAAAATTCCCCTTTGTACTCTGTCCATACTGATCTGGACTCTTTTATCCTTTGCAACGACAAATTTACTGATGAGCCAGAGCTAGAAGACAGAGATGCAAACAATAGAGTAGAGCCCACATATTTTGACATAATGGCCACTCTAGATATAGAGGAAAGCAAGGGAGAAATGTTAGAACAATGCACTGAATCAAAAATTCAGAGTGAACAAAACCAAGACTGCGAACTGTAGATTATTCATCATTCTGAACTCCCTGCACATCATGAAGAACAAAACATTCCACACCACGGTGCAGACCCCATAATACAACATAATGGTGAACCCAACATTAGGGATGAAAATGATGATAAACGTGAAAAAAATCCCTTATGGAGGATGGACTTTGATGGGTCTTGCACTAGAAAGAATGCAGGAGCTGGAGTGTGGTTACACCATACTAAGACTAACTATGCTGAAATTCATGCTTTCAAGCTAGATTTTAAATGTACAAACAATATTGCGGAGTATGAGGCTCTCATCCTAGGACTAAAATTATTGAAAAAACTAGGAGCCCAAAGGATAGAGGTTCATGGAGACTCTGAGTTAGTAATCAAACAAGTGAACGGAGAGTACACAGCAAAGCACCCTAGATTGTGGGCGTAGAGGAACGACGCCATGGATTTACTGAAAACCTTTGTAGATTATGAGTTGGTGTTTGTTCCTAGGAGTCAGAACATTTTTGCAAATGGATTAGCCTGCATAGCTAGTTCATATCAGAAATCACCTAGGGACAAACAGATCATCATTCAAACTAAATATAGACCTGCAGTGTCGGATAATGAGAAATATTGGTAGGTCTTTGAGGGCGACAATCAGATAGAGGATTTCCTGCTTGGCATGAATGAGTTTGAATTCTCTAATTCAGAATCTAAATATGATGAGAGCTACCTAAGTGAAGAGCTCCCTGATGAAGAAAAATCACCCCACAATGTAGAAATAAACATGTTAGCTAAATAACTTGGAACTCAAACCGAAGAATACCAGAACGCAGATAGGGAAGAAATAGAGGTGCTGCAGTCCAAAGACAATAATATACCTAGAGGACTGGCACCCCTAGAGGACCTATTTTATTTTAACGACGTAGCAAAGAAACCCACTGTAGAACACACAAAGTCTGATGTCGAGGAATGCAACATAGGCTCTGAAGATAAGCCTAAGATGATTAAACTAGCTAAGTCCTTGCTAGTAGACATGAAGAAGAAATACATTGAGTTATTTAAAGAGTTTGTCGACATGTTTGCTTGGATCTATGAGGACTTAAAGGCCTACGATACAGAAATCATCCAGCACAAGATCCCCTTGAAAGAAAACCAAAAACCCTTTAGGCAGAAACTGCGTAGAATTAACCCAAAACAACTCCCTCTGGTTGAAAAGGAAATCAAGAAGATGTACGAGGAAAGAATCATAGTACCTATGAGGTTTTCCGATTGGGTCTCCAACCTTGTAACTGTGAAGAAAAGGATGGGAGAGATCAAACTGTGCATTGATTTCAGAAACCTTAACAGAGCTTCACTTAAGGACAATTACCCCTTACCCAAGATGGAACACATCCTACGGAGGGTAGTTGGCTCAAAAAGGATGTCCCTGTTAGATGGTTTTTCAAGTTATAACCAAGTTTTAGTACTCCTAGAAGACTAACTTAAGACAGCTTTCAATTGGGAAAAATATTGAGAGGGGGGGTGAATCAGTATTTAGAGCTGACTGACAATTTTTTTTGGTTTTCCTTTCTCTTAAAACCATATGTTACATTACTGCATCCAACTTGTATGTCCAAAGATCTTATTATGTCTTTACTTAGATCATTACATCATTTATTCATCAGATAAGCAATAAGGATGAACAGAAATAACAGAACAAACCATCAAACATAAGCAACACATATGAACACTAGGATTTAAGGTGGAAACCCAATTTGGGAGAAAACCACCGCTGTTGTTATCTCAGTCTTCAATATTTATTATAAAAAAAACTTCTTACAATTTTATGTTGGCGCAGACTTATACCAGCATGCAGGTACCCACCTACAGAAGGCTACAACCTTCTCTTGTTTACCAGCCTCTCATGGAAGGGAACTACAACCCCCTTCTCTCGTTTACCAGTTACCACTGGAAGGGAGCTTCAACCCCCTCACTAAATACTTCGACCCTCAGTACTTCTGCAGTCCACGTTTCATCTACTTCCATACAACATACCTTGCAGGCCACCAGATTTATTCATTTTCTTCAGAGGTGCATCCTTAATTCAGATCTCTCAGCAATCTGTTACCCATTCCATACAGATACACTTCAGAGTGAAGTATTCATTCACAACCCTTACTCATGCATACATTCTTTTTGATTTCGTCAGTCGATTAAACTAGGAATTAATCATCATCTGATCTTGAGATGTTGATCAATCATCATATTCATAGGTGCTCCATAGACTCAGATAAATCAGAGTTTATTCATACAGATATCTCTAAAAGAGATTCGTTTATTATCAACCCTTTCGCACGCACACCGTTCTTCATGATTCTCATCACCTTATATAGTTTTCGCATTAAAACCTTGGGTCAAAACCATTCAATTGCTAATGGTATTCGTGGACGGGGTCAAAATAGATAATCCAGCGGGGTATCCATAACTCACACTGTTCTATTGATCTTGGTAATTAAATAATTAATTTAATACTTTTGAACTTAACTTTAGGATTAAGGTTAACCTTTCACATTTTAACGCTTTCAAACAATATGATAAACCTTTGACCCCGGGCCCACAAATATAGTCAATAGCCAATCAAATACACGCACGGTACCATAAGTAAATTTCGCGCAAGTCCAGCGTCCGATCACCGTTAGATTAGCAAGCTTCCAGATCAACGGCGTATATGCATATCGCTCGACCTCCGATGCCAAATGTTAATGTGCGATGGCCCGCCGTACCTGTGGTAATCTTCGCGCACCTTCAAAAAATGATGATCGTCTGATGACCCCTTCCTAGATCAACGGCGCTCAATGATATCGTTGGGCATCCTGGGTCGAACTATAACGCGCGATGGCACACAGTGACAAGCGGTTTTATGTGGGTCTCCTTACCATGTGTCGAGTGATTTATGGAATCACTCCCAAATCCTCAAATACCACTCACTCCGCATAGGTGGTGCGATGAAAACCGTAAACCGCCTTCACTGTTCACTTGGTCAAGGTTCCGCTCTTCCACGTAGGGTTCCGTCACCTTTTTAATGAATTATTATAATTAAGTTGCGCTTTAAGGTTTTGCCTTTTATTACAGTTCCATTGCAAGGTTTAACATTTTGTTCACAAGGTCGTTTGAGTCTTTTAACATACATTCTTTACACCGGTTGCTGCCTTCCGACCTCGACACAACACAATGTCACTCAGTCTTCAATTCTGCTATGATATATATACTATATCAACCTTCCATTGCATGTTCAGAGTTCTATCCTGTCATAGTTCCGCTTCTAATTGCACACTCAAGTTATTGATTCCGTAAGCTGATCACTATATTATGGTCCATCGTAATTGTAATCTTCGCTACATTCATCATATCACTTCAACCATTAATTCCTTCAATGGATTTCTTACTTATCATAGATTACCATTCACTTATTTTTATTCGATGGCCTTTTTCTCCTACTTTGTCTCTGCATCCTTAGTTCCTTATCTGCCTTGCTTCCTTTATTCTTCTTTGCTCTTTCTACTGGTCTCTTTGCTTCTCTCTTTGCCTTGTTGTTGTTCAGATTCTCCTTCTGTGCCACTTCCTTTGCCATCAATGACAATATTTCCAACAATATCCCCCTTTGGCATTGATGGAAATATTCTTCCTCTGATTGTCTTATAGACGCCCTTTGTGGCTTTTCCTCCCCCTTTGACATCAATGCCAAAGATTTGATCAATATCCTTTGAACCGACAATACCATGCTCCCCCTGAGATCATGCTGCATTTTCAAACATAATATGACCAACAATGCATCCTTTTTATATGACCAATGCTCCCCCTTAGCTTGTTCAATCAGAGATGCCTAACAACACCTCACAACCAATTTAATCTTCTGTATTTAAGTAGACATGATCCTCTGCATGGCAGAGACTACTCCCAGTTTATGTCTGAGATATTCGAACGCTTCCCTGGGTAGAGGTTTGGTAAATATATCAGCAACTTGTTCTTTGGAGGGAACATACTCCAATTTCACCTTTTGTTCAAGCACTTGTTCATGTAAGAAGTGATATTTGATGGGAATGTGCTTGGTATTGGAATGCATAACAGGATTCTTTGAGATACTGATGGCACTTGTATTGTCACACATAATGGAGATAGGAGGTGAACATTTGATTTGAAAGTCTTGTAAGGTTTGCATCATCCAGAGAAGTTGAGTGCAACATGATGCTGCAGCCACATATTCTGCTTCTGCTATAGATAAGGCAATAGAGCTTTGCTTCTTACTGAACCAAGATACTAATTGAGGCCCCATATAGAATGCACCACCACTAGTGCTTTTCCGATCATCAACACTTCCAGCCCAATCTGCATCAGTGTATGCATGAAGAGTAAGATTAGCATTCTTTGGATACCATAGTCCAAAGTCTTGAGTTCCTTGTAGATATTTGAATATTCTTTTCACATCTTGAAGATGAGACTCCTTTGGATTAGCTTGGAATTGTCCAACAATCCCAACTGCATGCATGATGTCTGGTCTTGTCCCAGTGAGATAAAGTAGACTTCCTATCATAGATCTATATTCTGGTTGATTCACCGTGGGGGAATCATCATTAGAACTGAGATTACATCCGGTTATCATTGGTGTACTTACAGGTTTGAAATCTTCCATGCCATACTTCTTCAGGATTTGCTTGAGGTATTTTGCTTGTGATAAGAATATGCCATCTATTGCTTGTTGCACTTGCAAGCAAAGAAAGAATGTTAGTTTCCCTAGTAAAGACATTTCAAATTTCTTGGTTCATACCAGAAGCAAATTTCTGACTCATAGACTCTTCATTACTTCCAAAAATGATATCATCAACATATACAACCACAATCAATAGTTTTTCATTTTTAGTTTTTGTGTATAAGTTGCTATCAGCAGACCCTTTTGAAAATCCTTGTTGATGAAGATATTTGTCAAGACGATAGTACCATGCCCTTGGAGCTTGTTTGAGACCATATAGAGCCTTTTTAAGTCTACAAACAATTTTTTCATCATTTCCCAAAATGAATCCTTCTGGTTGTTCTATATAAACTTCTTCTTCTAGATCACCATTGAGAAAAGTAGATTTAACATCCATTTGATAAACCTTGATTTGTTGGAAGCTTGAAAAAGCAAGAAAAATTCTTATGGCTTCAAGTCTAGCTACGGGAGTAAAAGTTTCTTCAAAGTCTATACCTTCTTGTTGAGCATACCCCTTGCAAACAAGTCTAGCTTTATTTCTTATAACATCCCCATTCTCATTTAACTTGTTTTTGAATATCCATTTAGTTCGAATGACATTTTTGTCATGAGGTCTTGGTACTAATTCCCAAGTGTGATTCTTTTCAATTTGATCAAGCTCTTCATTCATGGCTTGAATCCAACATTCATCTTTGCTAGCTTGACTAACATTGTGAGGTTCAATAGTGGACAAAAATGCCAGATTGCTAGAAGATCCCACAACAATCCTTCTTGTTTGTACACCTGATCCCTTTTCTCCCAAAATTTGAGATTCTGGATGATTCTTTTGAACATATCTGGATGGAACCTTTTCAGACAAATCATCTTCGGGTTCTTCACTGGGTTCACTATTTGTATCATTACTATTTGATGTAGAAGGATATATGTCATCATCATCATCTTCATTTATTGTTTGTTTTTCTTCTTTTGGAGCTGCAGGAGACTCATCAATAACAACATCAATACATTCAACAATATTTCGAAGTCTTTTATTGTAACATTTATATGCTTTACTCCTAGAGGAGTAACCAAGAAATATTCCTTCATCTGCTCTGGGTTCAAACTTGCCAAGTTTTTCATCATTATTTTTGATAAAGCATTTTCTTCCAAAAATTCTAAAATGCTTTATAGTAGGAGGATTACCATACCAGAGTTCATATGGAGTTTTATCACTATTTACACGAACATGTGCCTTGTTAAGAATATTTACTACTGTATGTGCTACTTCTCCCCAAAATGTGTCAGGTGTTCCGGAATCATCAAGCATAGCTCTAGCCATTTGTTGAACTGTTCTATTCATTCTTTCTACAACACCATTTTGTTGTGGAGTGCCAACTACAGAGAATTGTATTTTTATGCCATGTTGTTCACAAAATTCAAGGAATTCATCTGATGTATATTCTCCTCCTTGATCAGATCTGAGGCAATTAATTTTTAGATCTAATTCATTCTCAACTAGTGCTTTGAATATATGAAATTTCTCAAATTCTTCATCTTTGTGTTTAAGCAGCCCAATCCAACACATTCTAGAGAAATCATCAATGAATAAAATATAGTATTCTTCACCACGTGGTGAATTTTTCCTCATAGGTCCACATATGTCAGTATGAATGAGTTCAAGAGGCTTACTTGATGATCCTTCCTTGGCATTAAACTGTACTCTGGTCTGTTTACCAAATTGGCAAGACTTGCATATGATATTTTCGGGTAGAGTAATATTGGGAAGATCACGGACAACTTTAAGTCTGCTTGATTTGTTGATCTGAGAGAAGCTCAGATGCCCCAACCTTCTATGCCATAGCCAGTTTTCTGAAGATTTACTCAAGTAACATTGTTCTTTGCAGTTCTTCAATACATACAGGTTGCTTGGAGTTCTTTTTCCTTTTATAATTGCTTTACCTGTATCAAGATCACATACCACACATTCTTTTGAACTAAATACAACTTCAGTTCCTTGATCACACATTTGACTTACACTTAACAGGTTATGCTTTAATCCATCCACATACATAACTTCATTAGCTTTCACCTTTTCTTTTAGAAAAACAGACCATTTTCGCTTAATGACCTCAGGAATATCATTTCCAAATGTAACATTCTTTTCTTTTTCTAGGGCACTATATGCTAGAAGTTTGTTTTTGTCACCTGTCATGTGTCTTGAGCATCCACTATCAATGTACCATTGGTTTTCTTCATCTTCTGCAAATAACGCTATACCACAATTTTCAACCTGTAATTCCTTCTTTTTCCATACTTTGGAGCTTGAAGGAACATGTTCTTTTGGCTGAACTTTGCTCCTGCATTCAAATTCTTCATGGCCAAAGTTATTGCAATAAGTACATTCAACTTCATTTTCAAGAGGAGAAAAGTTGTTATAAGTATTCTTCTCTGTTTCAATATCAATTCTTTTCTTTCTTGCTTCTCTTGTCATGATGGTTTTATATGCAACACATTGAACAGCTTTATGACCAAAGTTGTGACATGAGAAACATTGTCCATTGAAGAAGAAATTTCTGCGATCATAAAATCTTCTACTTGAATTTACCTGTTGATTGGTGTTTCTTTGAAAGACATTCCTGTTAGTGTTCTTTTAATTGAGATGATCATGCTTTACCTGTAAAGATTCTTTATTCCCTTGCTGAGTGGCAGCATGTTGTCAACCAGTTGTAACTGCTTTTAGATAATTTGGTGCTGAAGCTTGAGAAGATTATCCGATATATCCAAGACCTATCTTTATAAGAGGAGAACGTTGTACCTTGATAATCTCATCTAAGGTTTCGGATCCTTTAGCAAATCTAAGATTCAGAGTCTTTACTTTCTCATGTTCTTTTCTTAGACTTACTACTTCACACTCTAATTTCTCATTGTGTTTCTCTTTTTATTCAAGCTAATTTTTTAGAGTTTCTATGGTTGTTTTACTCTCTTCTAAGAAAATTTTGAGTTTATTGTTTTCATCAAGAAAATCACTGTCTTCTAGAGCATCCACAAAATTATCCTTTTCTTCTCTAGATTCTTTTTCAAATGCCATGAGAAGTCTAAGATCTTGTTCACATTCTTCCTCACTATCAGATAACCCATCACTGTCTTCATGAGTATAGTAACTCTTTCTAGTGATAAAACGATTCTTATTCCTTCTTGCTACTTCCTTCCCCTTTTTATGTGTTTCTTTATAAGGACACTTAGCAGCATAATGACCAACTCTTCCACAATCAAAACATTTGAAAGGAAGCTTACCTCTGAACCGTCCTACGCCAAGTTGAATTTTCTTTACAAAGTTTATCTCATCTTCTTCTGAGATATATCCTGATCCTTCTGGTTTTTGTACTTCCTTACCTTTTGTAGAATTTCTAAAGACTTCTTATTTAACTTCATATGGTCCTCCTCTTCTCATTTCATATGCAGTTAGTATGCCATGAAGTTGCACCACAGTAAGATTTTGAAGATCCAGCTTTTCTTCAAGAGCAGAAACTTTTGACTCAAATTTTGTCGTTAGTGACCTTAAGACTTTCTCAACCAAAGTATATTCGGTTATTGTTTCTCCTAGATTTCTCATATGATTTACAATATCATCAAGAAGTAAAAAGAAATTGGCAATGCTCTCCTCATTATCCATTTTTAGATTCTCATATTGAATTCTGAGAGTTTGGATTTTAGCACTTTTTACCTTTGCATCACCTTCATAACTTAGAATTATTTTGTCCCATATTTCCTTTGTTGTATTCAGCTACATGACTTTGACAAATTTTGATTCAGTTAGACTTAACAATAGAGCATTGACTGCCTTTGCATTTGTTTCATAATTCTTTCTTTCCGTCAGATCTGTTGGTACTGCAGCTGGATATTGATATCCTCCTTCAACAATTGCCCATACCTCTGCTCCCAGAGACTGAAGATAGGATCTTATCCTTGTTTTCCAGAAGATTAAATTGTTTCCATTAAAGAGAGGAGGCCTGATAGATTTTGTTCCATCTTGATTGCTCATCTTGCTTGATCTTCCTTCTAGCGGCTAAGATTTTTTAGAAGGACCTGCTTTGATACCAATTGTTGGGAAAAATACTGAGAGGGGGGGTGAATCATTATTTAGAGTTGACTGACAATTTTTTTTGGTTTTCCTTTCTCTTAAAACCATATGTTACATTACTGCATCCAACTTGTATGTCCAGAGATCTTATTATGTCTTTACTTATATCATTACATCATTTATTCATCAGATAAGCAGTAAGCATGAACATAAATAACAAAACAAACCATCAAACATAAGCAACACATATGAACAACAGGATTTAAGGTGGAAACCCAATTCAGAAGAAAACCACCGCTGTTGTTATCTCAGTCTTCAATATTTATTATAAAGAAAACTTCTTACAATTTTATGTTGGCGCAGACTTATAACAGCATGTAGGTACCCACCTGCAGAAGGCTACAACCTTCTATCGTTTACCAGCCTCTCCTAGAAGGGAGCTACAAACCCCTGCTCTCGTTTACCAGTTACCACTGGAAGGGAGCTTCAACCCCCTCACTGAAGACTTCGACCCTCAATACTACTGCAGTCCACGTTTCATCTACTTCTACACAACATACCTTGCAGGCCACCAGATTTATTCATTTTCTTCAGAGGTGCATCCTTAATTCAGATCTCTCAGCAATCCGTTACCCATTCCATACAGATATACTTCAGAGTGAAGTATTCATTCACAACCCTTACTCATGCATACATTCTTCATGATTTCGTCAGTCGATTAAACCAGGAATTAATCATCATCGGATCTAGAGATGTTGATCAATCATCATATTCACAGGTGCACCATAGATTCAGATATATCAGAGTTTATTCATACATATATCTCTAAAAGAGATTCGTTTATTATCAACCCTTTCGCTCGCACGCCGTTCTTCATGATTCTCATCACCTTATATATTTTTCACCTTTATTAAAACCTTGGGTCAAAACCATTCAATTTCTAATGGTATTCGTGGACGGGGTCAAAATAGATAATCTAGCGGGGTCTCCATAACTCACACTATTCTATTGATCTTGGTAATTAAATAATTAATTTAATACTTTGAACTTAACTTTAGGATTAAGGTTAACCTTTCGCATTTTAACGCTTTCAAACAATATGATAAACCTTTGACCCCGGGCCCACAAATATAGTCAATATCCAATCAAATACGTGCATGGTACCATAAGTAAATTTCACGCAAGTCCAACGTCCGATCACCATTAGATTAGCAAGCTTCCAGATCAACGACGTATATGCATATCACTCAACCTCTGATGCCGAACGTTAACGTGCGATGGCCCATCGTACCTGTGTTAATCTTCGTGCACCTTCAACAAATGATGACCGTCCGATGACCCCTTCCCATATCAACGGCGCTCAACGATATCGTTGGGCATCCTGGGTCAAACTATAATGCGCGATGGCGCACAGCGACAAGTGGTTTTCCGTGGGTCCTCCCAACTCCTCAAATACCGCTCACTCTGCATAGGTGGTGCGATGAAAACCATAAACCGCCTTCATTGTTCACTTGGTCATGGTTCCGCTCTTCCACGCAGGGTTCTGTCACCTTTTCAATGTATTATTATAATTAGGTTGCACTTTAAGGTTTTGCCTTTTATTACAGTTCCATTGCTAGGTTTAACGCTTTGTTCACAATTTCGTTTGAGTCTTTTAACATACATTCTTTACACCAGTTGCTGCCTTCCGACCTTGACACAACAAAATGTCACTCTGTCTTCAATTCTGCTATGATATATATACTATATCAACCTTCCATTGCATGTTCAGAGTTCTATCCTGTCACAGTTCCGCTTCTAACTGCACACTCAAGTTCTTGATTCCGCAAGCTGATCACTGTACTATGGTCCATTGTAATTTTAATCTTCGCTACATTCATCATATCTCTTCAACCATTAATTCCTTCAATGGATTTCTTACTTACCACAGATTACCATTCACTTATTTTTTTTTTATTCGATGGCTTTTTTCTCCTACTCTGTCTCTGCATTGTCTGCTGCCTTAGTTCCTTATCTGCCTTGCTTCCTCTCTGCTTCTTTTCTCTTTCTGTTGGTCTCCTTGCTTCTCTCTTTGCCTTGTTGCTGTTCAAATGCTCCTTCTGTGCCACTTCCTTTGCCATCAATGAAAACATTTCCAACACTTTCACCACTCCATGGGGCACTTTTATGTACTTAAAAATTCCTTTTGGACTAATGAACGCTGTTGCAACCTTCCAATGAGCTATGGACATAGCCTTTTCAGAGGAAATAGGTCACTTCATTGTCATTTATCTTGATGACATGACATTCTATTCCAAGATTGATGAAGAGCACCTTAAACATCTGAGAAGAGTGTTTTAGAAATGTAGAAGGTTCAGTCTATCTTTAAACCCCAAGAAGACAGTTTTTGGCCTTCAAGAAGGTAAGCGTCTTGGCCATATTATATCAGAAAAGGGGATTAAAATAGACCCGAAAAGAGTTGAGGGAATACTGCAGATTAGCCACCTGAGAAACATAAAAGAACTACAGTCCTTTATTGGGAAAATCAACTTCTTGAGGAGGTTTATTCCCAACTTAGCAGAGCTCCTCAGGAATATGACTGACATGCTTAAGAAAGGAGTGGGATTTAAGTGGATTGTAGAAGCCAAAAAATATTTTGAATTAGTAAAACATTCACTCACCCGAGCACCTTTCCTGATCAGCCCTGATTTTTCAAAATATTTCCTTATATTCTCCTTCACCTCTGAGCATACAGTGGCTGCAGTCCTGCTACAGAAAAATCCAGAGGGACAGGAATAGCCTATTGCTTTTTTCAGAAAGGCGCTGAGGGATGAACCCTTGAAATATAACATAATGGAAAAATAGGCCTATGCCTTAGTAAATGCCTTGAAAGACTTCAGGGTGTATATTCTGCATTCTCACATCATTGCCTACATACCTAACATAGTGGTAAAAGACATTTTGTCCCAAGATCCAAATGGAAAGAGGAGAAAATGGATTGCTGTAATATTAGAGTATGATCTGGAAATAAAACCCACAAAAATCATCAAAGGTCAGGGCTTAGCTCAACTGATGGCCGAATCTAACCTACAAGCCCTTGAAATAAACATGGTGGATGCCTTGGATGAACATGAAGGATTTCTCAACCCTACCGTTGAAGAAAAATTTCAAAACTCTCCTTGGTATTCGGACGTCTTGTATGTACTTACAAACCTTAATGCTCCTCCTGATTTATCAATGACTAAGGCAAGGTTCCTAAAGTTAAAAGCTAGAAACTATTGAATTTTAAATGAATGTTTATACTGGAAAAATGCAAATGGTTTGCTGCTTAAATGTCTGCCTGAAACTGAAGCAGAGAGGATTAAACATGAGTTTCATTCAGGAGAATGTGGAGGCCATCTAAATTGGAAAGCCACTACTAACAAAATACTCAGAGCTGGATATTACTGGCCTACCCTTTTCAATGATATCCATAAAATGATAATTGCGTGCCATAAGTGTCAGATTTTTGAAGGCAAAAGAAAGCTCCTACCTTTACCATTACAACCTATAACTGTTGAAGCTCCCTTTCAACAGTGGGGCCTAGATTTCATAGGGGAGATCCATCCTACTTCCTCATCCCAACACAAATGGATTCTAGGAATGCCACAGATTATGTTATCATTAAAATCCTTGAAGATCACATCCTCTCTAGATTTGGCTGCCCTAGGAAGATAATCACTGATAATGTTGCTGCTTTTGGATCCAAGAAAATGATTGATTTTTGTCACAGGTATCAAATTGCACTTGGTCATTCTACTGCTTATTACCCACAAGGTAATGGGCTAGCAGAATCATCAAATAAAATTTTGGTGACCATCATCAAAAAGCTACTTGAAGAGAATAAGAAATCATGGCATAACAAGTTAGTGCATGCTTTATGGGTTGACAGGTTAACAACAAAGATATCCATTGGGATTTCCCCATATCAGCTTTTCTATGGAACAGAGGCAGTGTTTCCTACCAGCCTGGGGGTACCAATGATTGAATTGGTCCAAGAAATAGAGGCAGAAGAGGAAAAAATGGTAAGGAGGATAAATCAAACCATACATCTCCAGAAGACAAGAGAGGAAGTCTACAACAGAGCTCTGAAAGTGCAAAAAAACATAAAAAATTTGTTTGATAAAATAACACAAGCTTGTGACTTCAAAATTGGAGATAAGGTTCTTAAGTGGGAATATAGAGAGAGGAAAAAGAAAAGCATGGCAAATTTGACAGTTTGTGGCAGGGTCCTTACATCATCCAATCCACCATTGGTCCAAATCCTTTTTTTCTGCAAGAACTTGATGGTACAGATCTATTTGGGGGTCCTGTCAATGGCAGGATGCTCAAGCATTACTACTGTTGATTTCCAGTTTAAAATTTTCATTTCCATTGTAAATATCATTGCAGTATTTTGTTTTCAAAGAAAAAGAGAAAAAAAATTCAAAAAAGAGAGAAAAATAGGTTCAGACATGCTCAAAACTTGAACCTATGAAGTTCCAAAAAGAGTGGCTCCAACAAGCTTAAAACCTGAGCCAAAGAAGGAAAGGGCTAGTTCTAATATGCCCAAAATCTAAACCAGCAAATAAAGAAAGAAGAATCAGCTCTAACAAGCCCAAAACCAGAGCTGAAATGAAGAATAAAGTGACTCTAATAAGCTCAAAACTTGAGTCACAAAGAAAAAGAAGGATGCTTCATAGTTTCGCAATTTCAAGCCTTCACAATTTTGGTTCCAATTTTCTGCAAAGATCAGTTCATGTGCAACTGTATTTTTTCCATGAACCCACATCAAACCAGACATTCTAATCCTGGTTTGACTATTTTTAAATTTCTGTTGTAGAATGTAGAGAAAGAAATCTATTAGACAGTTTAATCCTAGCAGATATTAGTTTAGGTAGAGAAGCTATGAGGCCAACAGTTTAATCTGGTTTCATGGAGAAATAAGGGTAGAATTAGATTAGTTTGTTTTCTGCTTTCAATAAAAAATGATGAAAAGGTCTACAAATTTAAATGCACCTTGAAGAAAAAATGCTAGGACTGTAGGATGGGTAGGTGGACTGTTTGGGGATGTTTTATGCTGATATAATGTCTTCATGAGTTGTGGCAAATGATTAAAGAAAGTAAATGTGGTGTTTTCAATCACCAGGCATCTGGCCTACTTCCAAAGATCATTTTCTGAGATTCTTGACATCTTCGAAAAGATGCCATCCCCATGTGGAGCCATTGTTAGCCACCTATAAATTTTTGACAGAGCAAACAGGTGGCTAACAATGTTTCTAAGTCTTCAAGAGATACATTTCCTCTAAAAACATATCACTCTTGAAGCCTCTTTGTGTCTTTTGCCTTAGAAATACCTTCATTGATGTTTCCATCAAGAAAGCTTCATTGTTTATGAAAAAATGTGCTCAAGAAAGCCTCCATTTGCTCCCTTGTATCCCTGCAAATTCCCCATTTTAACCCATGTTTTTCATTCTCAAAATTTCCCTTTTAACCCTCAAAATCCCTTCCTAAGTCATCCAAATCACCCAATTCCCCTTTTTAAACCATGTGAATCCTTTCATTTGGTGAAAAAATCCCTTTTTTCCCCTACCGGAACCACTATTTAGCCCTAAAAAACGTTGTTTTTAGGCCAAAAACCCACTTTTTACCATATGTTAGGCCTAAGCCCCTTTCGACTAAGCCCCAGCCCCTTCTCCACATATAACCTGCGCCCAAGACCAAGCGTTAAGCCCCAGGCACTAATCACAATCAGGAGTTTGTTATAAGCGCATTTCCTTTGTAAATCAAAATTCCCCGATGCGATTGCCTTTTGTTCTATTGGCCGCGGATGTAATATCCATCGTCGATCTGTGAAGATCTAATGGTCCACACTAATCTCATGCTGCATCCATTACATCGTTCTTTCAACCCATAATTTAATATTAACCGTTGATTTCCCTTTAAATCCGACAGCTAGCGAAAAATCGCATCATCGCTAATCGCTATGCCTCCACTTCTCTTTCTCCCTGATTGGCGATCCTCCGATACAATCTTGGTCGTTGAATCCACAAGAACCAACAGCCAGGATTTGATCACTCTCCACCACCTGTGCCCTCCATTATCCCCCTTTGATCAAATCATGACTGTCTATCCTCTCTTTAATCCAACGGTCCACGCGTAATCACAACATCAAATCTTGGATTTTTTGGCCCCCAACCTATCTCCGATGCGATTATATCTCCACCGTTGATCTCTCTAGATCCAATGTCTCTCATCCCTCCCGCTCATTCACTTGCCCCTTCACCTTCTTGTTCCCTCTTTAATCCTGGTCGTCCATTCTATAGATCCGACGACTGATATCTAATCCACCTTTAACTTTCCCCCACCATACCAACCGTGCAACTGTCCATATCACGCTCCATCCTGCACCGTCAGATCTCCAGGTCCCACATCCAACGATGGAGGTGCATATCGCATTTTTTCTGTGCCGAAAGGTTAATGCTCCAAATTTATGCGATATAAGCGGTTTTAAAAGGACACGTGTCTGGCAGCAATGCATATCGCGTTATTTTGGGAGATTTTCAAAACCACTCCCAAGCAGCGCGAAAACATTTGTTTTCTCCGAAAAAACACCGCCCCCTTTTCTGTCTCCGAAAGTCCATCTGAAGATCCCGACCATTGATCTGTATAGATCTATGGCCCTCATTCCATTGCATTTTCGTTCATATTATTCCACAGAGTTTCATCAGAGTAATCTCCACTGTTGATCTCCTCCTGAGATCTAACGGTCCATATTCAAAATCGCCCTCCACCCATGTCGGTCCCACCATTCAAAGCCCCATTTCATTTGATTTTCATTAATTTCCTGTGTATTTCACCCAAAGGCTTAACTTTATGTTTTGCACTAAAGTTATAATTTCTCCATCTGACCTTCTAAGGCCACTCCACCAGTAAATCTTCGTCGTCGATCATCATCCCACTGTCTAATTCGACGGTCAGGAATCATTTTTTCACTAGACCTTCATCAGACCGCCTTCTCCACCATTACACAACAATTTTCACCGTTTTCTCCACTATGACCATTGTTTCCACTGCTGCGCTGACATTCCCACAATCTTCCACAGCATCCATCCTCCCTCCCGCCTGGATTTCTTAACATGTTTTTGTGCTTTGCAGGGTTACAGACGGTGAAAATCGTTGTTGCTCACAGTCACAGTCATAGTGACACAGAGCGTACAGGAAGATGTTTCAGAGCCAGAGATAGCAAGAAAGACTCCTGAGAGGGGTTTAAAGCATGTTTTTATCCAAATCAGAGTTATTAACTCTGTTTCAAACCCCCAGCGCCATTAAACTTGCGCATCCACAGACAGAGACAGTCAAAGAAGTGGAAAAGAGTATCAGTGAAGGATTAAATATATTTAATACCCATTATTGAATATTTTGAGCTTTAATTCAGTGTTTAAAGGGAAAATGTACAGATTAAAGACCTTATGAATGACACGGAAAGCCTAATAAGGCCTAAGGCTCATAAAACAAATCTTATCAGTGTTTCACATCAGCAGAAGTTTCTTTCCCGTGAAAGCATGAGTTCCATTAATATTTTATTCTCCATCAACGTTCCTGAGAATATCACTACCATGATAGTAGTCCTAAGAGTACCGGAGCATTTGTTACACAGCATGGCAAGCCTAAAATCATTTAACTGCCTTACTTTTCCCAGAGTACTATAGAGTACTACAGCCGAAAAGTACATTAAAGAACATACTTGGAGTTACTATCAGCCTATCGAAGACCAATCTTTCACCCAAAGAGTACTGAGATTCAATGCAGCGATATTAAAACAGAATGGGCCTTGAGATCTCTTCCTCCTCTATTTTAAATGTTTCATTAAAAGTTCATCTACCTCCTCTGCCTCTCTTTCAGCTATAAAACTCTTGAAAAATACATTGTAAAGGTTGTTGTTCGAATAACCATGGATTGTAAGCTGTTTCTCTTGAGATATAGTTATATGTGCATAATTGTAAAGTAGGATGAGGAGATGATTTCAGACTGAATATCAAGCTATTGGACAATGTTGTATATGATTGGTGTTTCTCTTTAATATGACAAGTATATTTCTTTGGATCCTGATTTAAAGCAGCGGTGATGTGTTCTACCTTTGTCTCTGTTTTCTTTCTATAATTCATCATATTTCGTTTCTCTAATAAGAATCAGTAAACTGGTTTAGGATATTCCCTTGCATGGTACCCTAATGCTTCCTTCTCTTCTTATCTTTGATGTTTTCTACTAATTGTGTAATCTAAGAGCTAATTCTAGATAATTTAATCAGTATAGTAGCTGTTTATCACTGCTTGCTGATGTGTGAATTCATGAATCAGTTCTTCGATGTTCTTGTCTGGTTTTAATTGAAGGAATTGGGATAATGGGAGATTATAGTTGGTTCTATCTCACTAGGGTCCTTTTCTAATTGTTAAACCCTTTCTAAGTTCCCTTAAGTTTGAATGCCAAAGCATTGAAAGTTCAAATCATTTCTCTAATCTTAGGCTTCATCTTTGTGTTAAAATCTTTAATGTTTTCCCTTGTCTGAAGAGTTAGCCTTTTTAGGAATTTGTTCATAGACGGTTAAGGCATGTCCTATCCCTAGATCAGCTCCTAGGAGGTCACCTTGGAAGTTTTCCTTGTTATTCACCTTCATTCCTTATCATTTCATCTCACACTATCATCTTTAAGATCCTATGTTTTAGATCACTAGCCCATTTGAAAGCCTTGGATATTGAACTGCAAGTAAACCCTTTGATGACTCCATTTCCCAATGGTCTCGAGTTTTCTTTGAATTATATCCCCATTGCCAAAACCTCTCTTTCCATTTCTTTGTCTCACATTGAACCCTTCCTTCATGTCTCCCAACAACCAAACAAACGAACAAACAAAACAATAACCTTTGAGCCTTACAACTAGCCTAATACCTTAAAAATGAACCTTAAAGACATATATATCTTTGCCTTCTATAGAGAGATCCCTCTCTGGACCCAGGAGGGCTAGATCCTGAGGTCCCAAAGTGGTTTTGATGTTGTCTTATCTTTTGGTAGAGCCAAACCTGCCAAAACACAAGAACCCCAACAGGCCTGATGGCAGGAGAGGGCCAGGTTGTGCTTGATAACCAGGTTGACCTATGACAGGACCATAGGATGGCCCTGGTTGTGCAACATTTTGACCAATTGAAAGATGTGGTTGCTGGGGTTGCACTAACAATTGAGAAGGATGGATTTTCCCCCTAGGACCGTACAATGATCCAGGTTGGTACCCTGGTTTCCATTTGGGTCCTTGAGGTTGCCCTGACTAGACCATAGGGTGAGGCTGCAGAGGTTGACCTTGAAGGTTTTAAGATTTCCCTTGCGGACCATACAAAAATCCCTGTTGGCCTGAAGGTTTTCCCTGTAAAGGTTGTCCTTGCGGGTCATATAGATAACCTGGATGGGCCGAAGGTTGTCCCTGGAAGGGTTGTCCTTGTGGGCCAAAAGTATATCCTTGTTGAAACAAAGGTTTTCCTTGTAAGGGTTGCCCTTTTTGATTAGAAGGTTTCCCAGCCTAGGCGGATAGAAAACCGTTAATATACTGATAAGCCTCAGGAGCAGGAAAATGAAGGGGGTTGCCCTATTCGTCATATTTATATGGAAATACGTAAATCAGGGCACCATATGGTCCATAATGGGAAGAGTAAGGATGGTTGAGGTTTTGAGAGGATGGACCAACCTCAGAGTTTGACGGCTGTAAAGACAACTGGTACTCCTCAGGAGAAATATTCTCAGGAATAGCAGAAGCTATGTAAATGTCTTCAGGAACTGACGAGGTTCTAGTTTACTGAGTGGTGATAGCAGGCATAGACGCAGGGACGTAGACATTAGGTCTAACAGGTACTGATGTAATGAAAGGAGATGTCGTGAGAGGTGTCGATGGCGACATTCCTAACGAGGGAATAACCGGCCTCGTGGACGGAGTTAATACTCCCATAGAGGCAACAACGGCCATGACCTAACTTAAAGACCTATATCCAGCTGGGAGCGAAGGACCAGGTGAAGACATGACAGAAGATTCAGGGATGTTTTCGGGGAAAAGCTGGTAATATTCACCAGATGTAGGAATTTCCTCACTAGGAGAAGAACTGGGTAAGTCCATATCTGACCCTGCCGCAAGATATTCTAACAGACGATGGGGACTAGGAGGTATGATAGCAGCCAAGAAATGCGATCGCGATGTAAGAGGAGGGAAGTGTTCCCCTACTCCAAATCCAAACCAAGAATTGGACAAGGGCCAATTGAAGTCGACTGGTCCTCCAAAGGGAAGTTCAAATATAACTGGTCCCCCATCGGGAAACTCGGATACAATAGGTTGTTTATGCTCAGTAGAGGATTGAGAGACCTCTGATGAATTTTTTGTGTAAGGAATACTAGTAGACGAAATTAACAGTTCCGCCACTGTGACTATAGCCAAAAGGAGGAAGAGATCACAAAACAAAGAGGCACGAGAAAAACCAAGGCAAACAAAAACAGGCCGAAAAACAATCTCTAAATGGGCGTGTGATCATAGGTGATTAATTTTACCACATTGAAACTGGAAATATTACTGTTTCATGTTTTAAGAGTCAAGAAACAAGTAAAATATGACTCTATCTCTTTCAATTTGGAAACAAGTGTGAAAGGACAAGCGCTTGATGATCTTTTCAAATTTAATCAGTCAGAAAAGATTGAAATGACTGCTCTAGTAATCTAGGCAGATGGGTGTACCAGATATCCGTGAACTGCCATATACACCTTGGTTAAAAAATGAAAGAGAAATCAACCAAGGACTTGACGTACGTGCAAGTAATCTCCCCGAATGCTGTGTTTGGTGTATCACGGGTAAAAGGTGGCACACTCGGCTTCCTACAGATAAAGGATAGCAACCTAGTGTAGTCTCCCTTTATATACGTGATGGTACGGGGAGCACAAGTCCATACTAGTGTTGTCTAAAGCCAGAAGGTGAATGATAGCTACTAGGTTTAACGACGCCAGAACACGTCACTAGCCTAGACCTCTAGATATGTCGTTAATGTTTCAATGTTGCCTTAGGTTAATTGAATAAATTTTATAGTTGATCTTCAAATTATGTTTCAATTTCAGGCCCTATCGAATGTTGGATCTCAAAGAAAAAAAAATCCTCTAAATGCACATTACATGCCACAAAATATCACTTTGTTCGATGAAGAGCTAACTACGGGAGGGTTGAGAGCTTTTCAAAAACCAACAAATGGAGCACAAAAGCATCCACTAATGTGTCTAATGCAAGCTAATGAAACTAAAAACTTTTCTCTTAAAGTTATATAACACTAATAATGCGGAAAAGCTTTCAATTTTCACTAAACTAATTGAAATTTGTTTTTGTATTTTTTCAATATTTTAGAGCAAACACACTAAATGAATGAAAAAACTAAGAAGAAATAAATTCGAGAAATGACAATGAGAGAGCTGAAACAAACAATTTCACTCAATATGAACACACACAATCAAGACCCAAACTGATGGAGAAATCCCTCAAATCGAAGAAGAATCTCAAAAAGACTCACACGAACCATGTAATCTAGGCTTGAAATGAGACAAAGTGAAACTTGAATGAAAAAGAGAAAAATCACTCAACTGACGCAATGATATAATGGAATCCAGAAAAACGAATGAAAAGAAGTGAAAATGAAGTCGACCGGGAAAACAAGGACCCAAAACACTCATGGGAGGCTCAGCACACTGTAGCACCTAGAAGCCCTAGGGCTAGAATGCAAAGCTAATGGTAAGGGAAAACAACCGGAGGAAAAGGGCCAAACACAGTCAACAAAGACTTCAAGGCACTCAATCACTTGGAAAAATGACACCAGGACCAAAAATCAAGCTCAGAGAGCTCAAAAGCAAGCAAACCCTAACACCAAACAGAGTTGGCGCGACTGTTTGGCTGTAATCTGCACCAAAACAGAGTTGGTGCAGGGGCCTAACTAGCAACAAGCGCCAGTTGGCGCAAATGTCAAACGATAAACCACGCCAATCGAGTTTACTATGGGAAGAAATGAAAAAAGAGAAAACAGATATGGATCGGGTCTTTTGGGGGCTAAACAGGGGTTTGACACCAAAGGAGGCGAACTAGAGGAGAAAATAAATCAATCAAAAGTCAAAAAAAACAAAAAGAAGAAAGTCTAACTCCCACTGATTGTCCCCAGTGGAGTCGCCAGTTTGTTGAGGAGTAAATCCCCTCTGTGGATAGAGGTGATCCCACTAGCCTAGATTGGGTCTAGCAACAATCAATCACGCAATGACGCAAGTTTCTAGTTACAAAAAGACCAAGATTGCGACAAGTAGCCTACCTCAAATCCCACGCAGTGGCTGTTGAAGAAAAGATGATGTTTCTTGTCCCTTGCTTGGCATATCACGATCATTCCATTCGACACGTCTGAACACCTGCACACATGCAAGGAAACAATGACATACAACATAAAATCTAAAGCATGTAACCATACATCAGTCAGAGAAGATATAATTCATTGCATAAAGAAATAAACACATGAATGGAACCATAATCAGAGTCGCTTATATTATAAATAACAAAGGAAATATTACAACCCAAAGGTTTGATGCTATGATCTTCCTTCGGCGGGGCTGACAGTGAAGCACGTCTCAACAAAGCTTGTTAGGAATCTGGATGAAGCTCTCTCTCTTCAGCTTGGCTCTCAAAGGTTGCCTGACTATAGTTTCCTTACTACCAGTTTAGCTAGCTTACTAATGGAGAAGGCAAGCTTTTATAGATGGAGGAAAGGGATTTAGGATCCCTATAATCATGGGATAGGCCCTATCTCTAAGGAAGCTTCCATGATAGGTGGAAAACCACTTCCTATACATGGAGATCCGGAGCCAAACCACCCAACTCCCTTGTTACACCATTTTTTGGTCATCTAACCTATTATCATTAGATGGACCCAAGTACACCATGTAAGACCAATTTTACCCTAAGTAAAATTGCTTTCACTATGTAAAATAACTTAATAAACCATATTTATTAGGTTGTTTATGGTCTAAACAGGACACCCCAAAAGGAAATATTAAACAAACCTATTTTCTTTAATTTTCCTCATGGAATAATTAATTAAACCATAATTTAATTACTATTCCCAATCATGTTTAACCCAAAAACAAAGAAATTAATTAGATAAACCTTTATCTATCTTATTATTTTCTAGGAATAATTATTTAAATCTTATTTAGATAATATTCCTTGTTCAATATGACCAAATCACCCACAAATAATTAAATAAATCATTATTTATTTAATTATCTTTCAACCACTTCCTTAAATAATTAAATAAATCCTTATTTATTTGATTATCTTCTAACCGATTCCTTAAAAAGATAAATAAATCATTTATTTATTTATTTTTAACTAATTAAGGGATTTGACCCAAGTCAAATACCTTTTCCCTCCAACAAATATAATAAAATATTCCATAAAAAGTGGATCTTGATCTGGTTAACCCATGCACCAAGATCTAGAATGACCCAATATTTTGTTATAAATAGGAGGGTTTTTCCTACCATTCTTCACCTTTTGTTGCCTATTAGATCACTCTGGATCTATACACTTGGTCACTCTTTTCTACCATTTGTTGTGTGAGCTCCCTTTGAGTTCCATTCTTTGTGTGGGTTGTCTACACCAACAAGAGAGAGAAATCTTAGATCTGAAGTGCTGAGGACTTCCAAGAACCCATCCCAATGAGGAGAATTGGATACGTCTTCTTGTTTTCCTCCCAGGTTCCCAATTAATATAAAAATTCTTTCAAAAATTGTTCTTGCCTTGTCTATTGGTATATGGAGCAAACCCTTGTTTTTTCTGCTTAATGTCTTTCCATGCATAGATCTGGTTTTTGCAGCTCTTTTATGTTCAACTAACCATAGATATGAAGATATTGGCAGCCACTTTTGTTGTTAGGGCTATTAGTTATGCGTAGCTAAAGTGGTCCTTTTTAGTACACTTCGACAAAGGATTCATACTAACAAATGGCGACTCCACACGGGTTTTAAATTACGACCGCTGTCGTTTTTCATATTCCTGCATATCCAGCTACTTCAGACCCTAGGGTTTCTTTTTAGCTGAATATTTTCCCTATTTTTATGTTTTTTTTGTCACATAAAACCCCAAAACATTAAAATTTCTAACTTCTGTGTGTTTCTGGCCCTATTGCGCAAGTAAGCGACACCAGCCGCAACTGAGACGGTAACTTTTCTGAAAATCTGCCGCCGAGACAACCGGAACGGGAGGTCGCACTTTTCGGCCCAAAACCTGCAACCTGGACCTCCAGATCGCACTTTTCAGCCTCTTTTCTGCGACCTGCACTGAAAACAGGTTAGAAACTGCGACCTGCCCTTTTTTCAGCTCTTTTTCTGCAATTTTTCTGGGTTTTGCTAAAGCTTCTGTCAGGGTTTTCCAGCCTATGTTTCAGCTCGCTTTGACCTGGTTTTGCTCTGTTTTAGCTCATCTAAGTGGGAACCTAGCCCCCTAGGGCTTCAGTACCCTCCACTTTTTGTGGAAGAGTTTTTAGCTGTTTCAACCTCTGCTTCTCTGAGTTTCAGCCCCCCCTTGTCCAGATCTGATACCTCCTTTTCAGATCCCTTTAAATCAGCCTCTTTTCCTTTCAAATCACCTCTTGTTGTTTTGTTTGGACCTCTCTTTAGGACATCCTCCCTGTCCTTGCCGTTTTTTGCTGATTTCCTTCATTTTTCCAGCCACCTTGCCTCTGTCTCTTGGTTGTGATCTACACCTCCTTTCAGTAGCTATATCCTTTAGATCCCTATCCCTTTTGACCTTAGATCTATTGGCCTCTTTTCCGTGTGTTTTGCCTAGATTTTTCCCCCTTTTTTTTTCAATTAGTTCTGAGAGACCCGCCTTCTTGGGTTAGATAGATGCACAAGTAGCTATTAATTTTCTGTTATTTCAGTATTATATACTGTTCTCTGCAGATTTATTTTCAGTTACGCAACACACTTTTTTCTTGCTCTCAAAACGGAAAGGTTTTAAAAATTAAAATTAACGCACACCACACACTGACCCTAAGTGAAGAAGCGCCTAGTTAACACTGCCTAGCAAAGACTCTAAAATCAATTGTCACTGCACCTTTTCTGCCCTTGACCTCACTTGATTCTGTCCCTTTCTGCCCTTGTCGGTTTCCTTCTTCATCATTGCGCCCCCAAGGCGCCTTTCCCGGAGACTTCTTGGCCTTCACCCTCAGTTTCCGGTTGATCGACCTGCTCTGCCCCGCCGTCGTCGAGCCAGTCCCCCTCCGAGTCCGCACTCCGACTCCTCTCCTGATTCATCGGGTTCTCCTTCTCCTCCTGGTTCTCCCCCTGTCACCTTCACCATGTCTGGTCCAGGGCCTAACGCTGGTGGTGCTCCAGGCCCTAATGCCAGACCTACTACTAGCGGAACCGCCACGGGAACTACATCGGCCATACCCTTGCTGCCGTACATTGCAGGCCTCAGCCTCCCCGATTTCAATCAGTTGATCAACGACCCTATCCACCACGATGTTGGTTGGCCTGCTATGCCAACCAAGCTCCCCTCTGACATCCCTAAGTTTGAAGGCCTTGCTGGAGAATATCCAACCAATCATGTCTGATCTTTCCACATGTGGTGTTCCTCCAATTCCATTACCGATGACTCCATTTGTCTTCGTTTGTTCCAATGCACGCTTACCGGCAAAGCTTCTAAATGGTATGTTGAACAAGCCACCTCTTCCCATACCACCTTTGCGACCCTTGCCCAAGCCTTTTTATCTTATTTCCAGCTCCCTCTCTGATACGATATTGGCACGGAGCTCTTGACTTCATTCAAGCAAACCTCTTCGACCCGCCTTTCCGCCCATGTTCAGGAATGGCAACGAAGACAGAGCTTATGTCGAGCCCCCCCCCTTCGAAGATCGGGTTTACATGGACTGGTTCCTTCGCACCCTCTTAGCTCCTATCGGCAAAGATGTCGCCTCTCACTTTCCTCAAACCGAAGAAGCCGCCCTCCAAATAGCCTTGAAATATGACCTGATCTACGCTCAATCTGGTTATGTTTATACCGTTCTTCCTGACCTCCCCAGGCCCGGCGGCGCTAACGCCCCAGGGGCATCTCATTCCGCCGACGGTATCGTTGGAGCCCTTTCCCATCCGTACGCTCAACCTCCTATGGGCTATGGTCTCCCTCAGGGAGGGGCCAACACCTCTAGCACTCTTCCCCCTCCCGGTAGCATGTATCCAGGATACGGCATGCCTCCTCCTTTTGCCCAACCTCCTGCTTACCTCAATGTTGCCCAACCTAACCATTACCTTTATCCGCAGCCTGGTGCACCAGCTCCTCCAGCATATGCGCTTCCATCTCCCTTGCCTCCTCCAAACCCGCAACAACACTTACAACCCCCTCCAGGGCAAGTATTTGCACAGCAGGGCGCGACTAATCCCCCTTCTTCTCAAAGAAGGCGGAGAGGCAACCCAAACCAATCTGCCCCTGGTACCCGTGGACCCAATCCTGGTGTTGACCCTAACACTGCCAACCAGCAACAGGGCACTCAACCCAAGCCAGACAGGCCGCTTCGCACAAATAAGCCTTGTTCGTGTTGCGGTGTTTATGGTCATTACACCCATGATTGTCCCCTCTTACCCCAGATGCGGTAGATGTGGGAGTCTCAAGCCACATTGCGCGGACAACACGCCTCCCCTCATGCTCCTCCTAATGTGGCCACTACCCAACCAGCTGTGTTTACTGATCCTTTCCCTCAGCAAGGATTCGTGGCTACCCAACTGCCTGACAGCCAGGTCGCCACTCCCTCTTCCCTTTCTGGTTCCTCTGATTACCAGATCCTTATGATGCACTCCGATCCTTCCCCGACCGTCGACCTTCACCTTCAAAATCGGTCTCGCCAGTACCCCAAGCCTCCTGCTCAGTCTGCCCCCGAGCCTCCTTCTTCAGGTTCTACAGAGCCTCTTTCGACATCCAGTGGCCCCTTACATATCCCTCAACCCAAAGTTGAGGTTCATACCAAGATTCCTAAGGGACCCCTACGTCGAAATGCTGCTTCCGGTCGAGCTGCTCATTCGTATAGTATAGTAGATGATTTGGCGCAATCTCCTGCTACCATTTCCACACTGGAACTCCTCCAGTTGTGCCCTTCCCAAAAGAAGGCTCTACTATCTGCCGTGGGCACTGTAGATCCTGCTGATGACCAAATGATTGTTTTCGACGCCACTCAATCGGACCATCCCCCTCTTCCTGCTTCCATCGCCTTCCAAATCCCAGTCAAAATCCGGAACGCCAATGTTTCACGGTGCATAATTGATGAGGGGGCATCCACCTGTGTGATGTCCGCTTCGGTTTGGAAGCAACTCAGATCCCCTGAGCTGGCCCCTTCCACGATCACCCTTCGAGCGTGGGACGGCCACGCCTCCCAGCCCATTGGCCTTTTCCGTAATTGTCCTATCACCCTCGCCGGTAAGACTATTTGCGTTGACGTCGAAGTCATAGACGCCCCGCTAGACTACAACATTCTATTGGGGCGAAGCTACACCTATGCTATGTCTGTTGTCCCATCCGCGGTTTTCCACAAGATGTCTTTCCCCCATAATGGAAAGATAGTCACCATTGACTAGTTGACATATCATGAGCCAAAATCTCAGACCTCACCTGAGACAACCATCTCTTCTGTAGCCAACAAGCAAATCGTCGATTCCTTGACCAGTGTCTCCCCCGGCGTTTACAAGGATTCCTCCCTGCTTGGAACTTTTCCTAGTCTCCCCCCTCCTCCTATCTTCGTTGACTTCCCTACTTATGTCAGATGTTTTCATGATTACAGTAATCTTGGTGCCGTAAGCCTGGCCCATTTTTGGCATTGACAGCCTCCCCCTCACCCTCTGCAACCCACTCCTAGCCATTCATCTCAGCCAGCCAGACCTCCTCCTTCTGGCCCTCCCCCTACAGCTGATATCCCTGAACCTCTTTATCCTCCTGGATCAGTTCCCCCAGGCCTTAACCATCTCGGAGCCATCCCTCCTGGTCATTTCCCTGCTGGGAAGATCCCTTTCCTCGCTCCCCGTCCCGGAGTATATTATGTTCCCGTCATGGCCACCCTCTCTCTCCCTAACCTGATCTTGGGCATACCAGTCTGGTACCTTGATCCTCCAGCAGCTACCCCTCCTGGTCACCCCAAACCCTACATGGCTTTGACACCGGTTCAACCGGTCCCCCTCGCTTCCTCTGTTGCCCCTGTGCCCCCAGCACCTCTACAGGACCCCTCTCCTGTCGTGATGGCTCCCGGGAAGAAAGGCAAAGCTCGCAAGCGGGCACCCAAAGACAAGACCACTACGACTGACCCGGCCCCTCCTCCGCCAGCAAAACCTTGTGCCTTATGTGATGTCGCCGGTCATGCTACCCATGCTTGTCCCGATTTGCCCCGTATTCAGCCCATGGTTAAAGTCGCGTTCCCTGAAGCTACGGTCCCTGAAGCCTCCATTCCTTCTTCGTCCGTAACCAAGAACCCCAAGAATATCCGCACCAACAAACCCTGTGCTTTGTGCGGTGTCCATGGCCATTACTCCCACCATTGTCGTCACCTGACGCATTACCGCACCCCTTTAGAGGTAGTCCGAGAGTATGAGGTTGAACAAAATCAATCCGCCTCTTCCATCCTCGCGCAATATGCTTCTGGCCAGCCTGAGGATCCCCCCGCTCCCATTGACATTCCCCCCCCTGATGTTCAGATGACGGAGTCTACCACAACCATTCTTTACCTATCCTCCTCTGAGAGACACTTGGAGCCCAGTCCCCCTGCACCCTCCCCTATTGTGTCGCCTGCACACCTTTTTCCTACCCATACATGAGATCACTCCACCCGTATCTCTGTTGACCTCAGCAGCCCGAGTCCTCCCCATACTTCCGATAGCCCTCATATACCACCCTCCAGTTTGTATATGAGTCATAGTCATCCTGCTCCTTGCGCTTCCTCCCGCAGTTGCCACTCGATGTCTTCTATACACTCACGCTGCCGTCATTGCCTCTCCTCCCCTCACTTGTTGTCTTGTAACACCATTTCGCAGGACCCCCCGTCCACACCCTTTATCGGTTATGCCGATGGTGCCAGTCGTTACTCCCGGAATCTCGCCTCGGCAGGTTGGGCCATCTTCACTCCCTTGCATGCCCTTGTTCTCTCCGACGGGGTCTGCATTGGTTCTGCCACCAACAATCAGGCCGAATATGATGCAGTGCGTGGTCTCTTAGCCGATGCCCTCTTTCATCACATCCTCCATCTGCACGTTCGTTTGGATTCCCTACTTCTTGTAATGCAACTAAATATGGTATTTATAGTGTGCAACATGCTGTCTTCATATAGATTCTATTTATAGTGAAACTCTTGATAAGTGCATTTGAAACCATAGCACAAACATGTACCTTGAAACTGAGCACTATGTAGATCGTATTGCAAACCATGTTCTAGATTGGCATTTATCACCGCATTTCATACAAGACAATAACATTCATATTCATTAAAAAAACGATGCATATCCATAATATGCAAAAACATGCGTGTGAGGTCCATCTACTGCGATACATATGTGTATACATAGCATGTTACAATTCCTCAAAGTTTGGGGGCACCAAAACTTCCTACATACACACTAGGGGACACCACATGCCCCACACCTAATCACTATCTGGCGGATCCCGAGCCAATGGCTCTGCCCCTGCAGCCTGTAGATCACGTATCCCCTGACCGGCCATCGCCATGCGCCGCATGACCCCTCGCCATTCCAAGGGTAGACCGATACATGGCTCTATGTACTGGTCGTCTAAGTCCTGCCACCCACGCTCTGATACTCCGGTCAACAACCTTTCGCATCTACGGCGGATGTCCTCTAGAAGGGCGGCTACATCCTCATTTTGCGCTGCTCTCGACCCACTCAGACCTGCAGCTCCAGCTGCTACCGGTCGTCCCATATATCCGGCCGGTTTTACCGGTGCTATATCTGCATACCAACAGTACATGAATCAGTACCCTAGCTACTATTCAAAAAATTGTAGCATGCCCATACAATAATAGCAATCTGTCACTTACCATCGGGCCCCCAAACTCGACTAGGCGGAAGTGGCAGGTCCGGATCTCCACAATAACTCATCCCACTATAGGGATAGTCGTCTATGTATAACGGCATCTGATCCCAATGTGCAAAGAACTCAGGACGAAACACTCGCCCGACCGCCCCTCCTCCTCCTTTGCACAGTAGCCGCCCCCACCGGCGCATCCTGGGCTCTCTCGGGCCCCCATCTGGAAGCTGTACACGAGGCCGCAAGGTTGGGATCTTCTCAAAGAAGAAGGTGCACAATAAAGTCCCATACGAGCAATCGTGGTTCACTTGCCGCTTGCAGAGCAACAAATGTCATTTTAACGACACCAGCATCATTTGGGCCCACCCATAGTAGGTCCCACTCAACACACTCTCTACCAGCATCATCTGCCCCCCGGTGATGTGATGGAACGCCTGGTTGCCCAGGATACGCAGCACAGCTGCGGACACTGCACGGGTTTCTAGCCTCTCTAGATCCCTGATCGGTATCCGAGTCCCCTTGACTTGGAGACCCGGTCAACAATGTCATTCCACAAACTCCATGATATGCCACCCTTGCGGTAATACTGTCTGCGTGTTTTCCACCATCCCCAGTGGTGGGAGACCCGTCAGGAAATACACATCCTGGACTGTCAGTTCGATCCTGTGCCCCTGCACTACAAAGACCTCATGCTCTGGATCCCAATAACTGATAATCCGGGCCAACAAGAGCTCTCCAGCTCTCATCAAAGGGTTCTCCAAAAGCTTTAGAACCCCAAACCTGGCCAACACACGACGGACATACTGATGCTGGATCTACAAAATAATGTACGGAGTCTCTCTCTCTCCGGTTAACCGTAAATCTGCCATACTGCTAAAAAAACATCATCTTTGTCGGCCTAAAGGTCAGGAATACCACCAACAAACAAAAAACCCAGCTCCGGCCATAAAAACGGCTTCAAAACCCCCTCATCTCCCGGGTCGCAGTTTTACGCCCCGATTCCGAGACCTAGGTCGGTTGCCACAGAGAGCACAGGTCAGTTGTGCAGCCCAAAAGTGCGGCCGCCCGTAAAGATGAAGGAGGGTGTTTAGGATTTTGGGCCCTAAACTGAACTTTCAATCCACCAAAATGAAAGAGTAAGGTTAGGCCTCTCACCTGCAACTAACGGATCTCGATTCCAACGGTCGGTTTGTCTGCTACGCTCGCTGCAAGATTTAGGGCCTTCTCTCCTCTCTACATTCACCACAGCAACAATAGCAAATGAGTGAATTTGGAGGGAAAACTGCCTTATTAAAAGAGAACCCTTGTTTCTTCTTTTGATTGCTGCGATCACACCGTAGCCCCGTTTGATAAACCGTCTGCGCCGTTGGAAAGCTCTCATCGAGCTCTCAAATGGGTATCTGTTAGTTTTTCATGATCGGATACTTCACCAGGACACATTTTTTCCAAAAAGGGTCACTTCCCCTCTCATTAAAATCAAATTTCCTCACTTACGACACTTGTACTCGGGGCACCACTTCACCTCCTTACTTGTCTTTGTTCGTGTCTATTTTCATCATAATTTCCCATCTTGTACTCATGTTTTTATGGTCCCCCACTGGGTCTTTACTGTGTGGCAGCACCATCGAGTCGCCCTTGTTTAGAGCATTCAAGTTGAGTCATCATCGCATTCATGGAGTCTATCCCGAGTCCCTTGGTACCCCGCTATAGCCCTCCATCCTTCATTGCTTGGTCTCTCTCTTGTGTCGCACTTTATGACCTTTAGTCCCATTGTCCCCTATCCCTTATGATATTGTATCAGTCGCTGCCAGGTCATTCAAGCTCTTTATGCTCTAACAAGGGAAGTCGTCCATTCGCTACTCAGTCCTCTCTGTTTCACCATCATCATTAGTGTCAGTCTGTCCGTCGCTCCACTATTTTCTCTCGTGCCTTAGTTGAGGATGTCTCATTGCCTCACCTATGGCGGACCTCCTTTTGTCGACATCAGCTCATTCCTTCCAAAAGCCAGGTCTAGAGGGCAGTGTACCTTGGTTCCAGCTTCCACTCTTGTTCGGTGCCTCGGATCAGGCAAAGGGATCTCTCATTTCCCTTTGACTTGGTTGTTTCTCCATTCCAGCTCCTTTCAGCATGACCGAGATCCGTATGCTTGATGGTTCAGTAATACAGCAGCAGCTCTTGATGATTCCCGGGTGTGTGTGAGATGTCTCAACCCTCATGAGGGGGTGGCCCTGCAGGTAGCCCCCCACATGCCCGGATGACCTCCTCCTTGCAGCCTTCGATGCAGCTCCAGATATTTGATGATGTTGGCCTTAGCCACTTGCAGTGCCTCTTTGATTTGCATGTATCAGTCAGATTTTGTGAGCCCTTCCCCATGTACAGGGGGCATTTGGGTTGTATTTGTATCTCATGTACTCAGATATTATTGTACAAGTCCTGGCTGTTATCCCAGGCACAGCATGTATATGGGATTCCTCATTGTATTTTTATCTGGCTCATGATTATGCCAGCTGTACTCTATGGTTCGGTCCCTTGTTTACTGGACACACTATTCCTTTGTACTTTGTCTCGGCGGGCATAGGTATGCCTCCCCCGCCGCCTTCAGCACAGGTACCCTCTCATAAAAAGAGACTTGTTGCACCTGCGAGTCTTGTCTCCTCAGGGTCTAGTCCTTCAGCACACTATCTACCTCACATTTCCCTCTCTGACATCCCTTTTTGCTGTCTAGTGATTGTGTTCTTACAACGTACTTCGGTCATACGATTTGCTCCTGACACTCGCACGCTGGGGGGCAATCTGTTACACCATTTTTTGGTCATCTAACCTATCATCATTAGACGGACCCAAGTACACCATGTAAGACCAATTTTACCTAAGTAAAGTTGCCTTCACTATGTTAAATAACTTAATAAACCATATTTATTAGGTTGTTTATGGTCCAAACAGGAAACCCCAAAAGGAAATATTAAACAAACCTATATTTGTTTGATTTTCCTCATGGAATAATTAATTAAACCATAATTTAATTATTATTCCTAATCATGTTTAACCCAAAATAAAGAAATTAATTAGATAAACCTTTATTTATCTTATTATTTTCTAGGAATAATTATTTAAATCTTATTTAGATAATATTCCTTGTTAAATATGACCAAATCACCCACAAATAATTAAATAAATCATTATTTATTTAATTATCTTTCAACCACTTCCTTAAATTATTAAATAAATCCTTATTTATTTGATTATCTTCTAACCGCTTCCTTAAAAAGATAAATAAATCATTTATTTATTTATTTTTAACTAATTAAGGGATTTGACCCAAGTCAAATACCTTTTCCCTCCAACAAATATAATAAAATATTCCATAAAAAGTGGATCTAGATCTGGTTAACCCATGCATCAAGATCTAGAATGACCCAATATTTTGTTATAAATAGGAGGGTTTTTCCTACCATTCTTCACCTTTTGTTGCCTATTAGATCACTCTAGATCTATACACTTGGTCACTCTTTTCTACCATTTGCTGTGTGAGCTCCCTTTGAGTTCCATTATTTGTGTGGGTTTTCTACACCAACAAGAGAGAGAAATATTAGATCTGAAGTGCTGAGGACTTCCAAGAACCCATCCCACTGAGGAGAATTGGATACGCCTTCTTGTTTTCCTCCCAGGTGCCCAATTAATATAAAAATTCTTTCAAAATTTGTTCTTGTCTTGTCTATTGGTATATGGAGCAAACCCTTGTTTTTTCTGCTTAATGTCTTTCCATGCATAGATCTGGTTTTTGCAGCTCTTTTATGTTCAACTAACCGCAGATCTGAAGATATTGGTAGCCACTTTTTTTGTTAGGGCTATTAATTATGCGTAGCTAAAGTGATCCTTTTTCGTACACTTCGACAAAGGATTCATACTAACATCCCTTTGATGACTCGTTTAGGAGTTTGCTGGAATCAAACTTCCTCCATTTATTTTTAAAAAACATCCCTTATTAAGCTTGGCGAGAGTGAGACACAGGGACAGAGCACTAGTTGGCGCGCCCTCTAATGTGGATTTCCCCTATTGGCATGAGAGATGAGCTAGCTAGTCATGCCAAGGCTAAAGCATCTATTTTTATGGTTTTTCAGAGGAAAATTTCTTCAGGAGAATGTTTGTCCTTATGCAAGAGGATGTCATGAAGGTGCTTTCAGGACATTTCAGCCACTGCTCACAAGTCACTAGAATAGTCCTCCAAATGTACTTGTCCAAATGTACTAGATGAGGACTGTGATGGTGACAAATGGTGTGTAACATGTTAAAATTTAATAGCTAAAAAGGATGATACAATAATTGGTAGAAATGATGATCGACTAAGTAAGAAGTTTTCTACAAAGGTGCAAAGTGATTTCGAGATGTCTTTACTTGGTGAGTTGACATACTTATTAGGGCTTCAAATATCTTAGCAAGAGAAAGGAATATTTATATGTAAAGCCAAGTACATCAAGGAAATGATCAAGAAATTTAAAATGGAAGATTGCAAACCCATTCTTACTCCAATGGTAACAGGTTTCAAATTGAGCATAGACGACTCATCTAAGGATGTCGATCAAAGGTTGTACAAATCTATGATTAGTATTCTTCTATATGTAATAGCCTCCCAACCAATGTTATGCAAGCGGTTGGACAAGTAGCAAGATTCCAAGAAGCACCAAAAGAATCACATATTAAATATTCACCAGCATTGGAATATCTTCGCCAGAAGCTTGGGATTCTCCCAAGTTCTCATTAGATTTTCCTTTTTCAGAATATAAGGGGGGAGTGGAAGTAGATTACAAGTCTACAGGATGGTTGTGTGTTAGGGGGAGTGGAAGTGTGTACAGGTCCACAGGATGGTTGTGTTTTAGGGGGAGTTACCCTTTTCCATTGATGTCAAAGGGGGAGAGAATGTTGTAGGAAGAGGTGTCATGATCGCAGGGGGAGTACTTGTGTTGCCATCAATGCCAAAGGGGGAGATTGTTGATCAGCGGTTGTCATTGATGTCAACCCAAGCAGCACCAGGGGCTAACCCAATATTTCATGGGAATTTTTACCTACCAAATTAATATATTCTGGGTCAATAATGCTTTTGATGGTTTCTACTTGTCAAGATGTTTCTGTTGATATATGGCACGCCATGTAATTCTTCACAGTTTGAGAGATATTCATGTTTGAAGTTTGTACCCCCAGTTAGTGGGCTAAAACCCCATGGGGTCAGGGCATAGGTCATTGAAAATTCATAATTAATATTTTTAAGCCCCTAAAATCCCTCCCACGTTCACCTATTGAAGCCCCTCTCAACTTAAGCATTTATATAAATTGTGATCTTCATTTCCTCCTTAGGCAAGGGATTCATCCATCTGAAACAGGTCATCGTGGCATTTGCGCTCTAAATTTTTTTCTACGAAGGTTCAGAAGCTGAAATTTTTATGAGGCGAAGCTGAAATCCTGAGGAAGATGCTGTAAAAATTTTAGATAAAGGTGCGAAATTTTTTTGAATATATGATCTGTGGAAGTCATGGTTTTTGCAAGCTCCCGAAAATCATCTCAAGGAAGTGACCTTGGTAAATTCGTCAGAAATGTCTCCATGAGTATCAGATTGGAATTCCATAAAAATTAGCAGATAGTGCACATTATTTGATTTTTTCTCTATCAATTTCAGGGCAAAATGAATAAACAGTGACACGTGGCATTCCGTGCAAGTGCGCTCTGCTGAAACAATCCATAATTAGGGCATTCTGAGAGATTGGGTATAACTCTCCCTTGAAGAATCCAAATTGGGTAAGACCTATGGCATTCGAAAGATGACTTAGAGGACTACTACAATACCGAAAATCAAATATTGAGGATCTGAAATAACATATATGAACCAGATTCAATATCGAGCTCCTAGAAGGCAAGAAAAAGCTAGATCATGTGTTGTCAAGGGTTGCAAAGGACGAGACTTTCTACGGCAGAAAATCAAAGCAAGGTGCAGCAGAGGGTAGCATGAAAAGAGCATCAACCAAGGTGCATAACAGCAGCAATAATATCATCCTATGAAGTCTTCAAGTGGGCAACACTGCATACAATCATTGTAAAGGTATCATTGTACTAAGTCATTGTAAATACATTATTGTAAAAATTGTACTAGTATCTATCTGCCAAGGGTTGAAGAGGCAGTGTTGGGAGGTCTAGGATCATCATTAGGTGGTTGTGTCAAATCTGGGGTTATGGTCTAGTATATATTCTTCTTCTACATCATTCTATATCATTGTAAAGTGGACCATTTTCCCTGGTACGGGAGTCCATTCTTATTTTATTCTTCTATAGGGTGGTAGGGTGGTGGTAGGGTGAGTTGTAGCTCATTGGGTGTTTGGGAATCCGTTCAGTTGACTATTGAAGAATCTCGGGCGTTGGAGCGTCCATCCAGTGGGAGCTGGAGAAGAATGCTTTTCTAGATTCTAGGAAGTTGGAGCTTTATTTTCAATTGGAGTTGAATATTAAAGAATTATTAGAAAATCATTAGGTGGTTTTTGTCCTAGAGTGGACTTCCACCTTAAAAATTGTGTGCATTTTTGCTCCTCTTTTTTGTTGCTATTATTGTACAAACACTGATAATAATTGAAGATTAACTAGTGCTCTAATTGAAAGGAATACTAATTCACCCCCCCTCTCAATATTTCCAGCATAGAAAGAGATTCCAAAGCTTCTCCTTCAAACCATGTAGAACATTTCCAAAGATATCAAGGAAATGAGGCATAAGGAAACCCCTAGAGGGTTTTGTCATGAAGAAAGCACCATCACATCACATTGTTTGGAACAATCAGCCACACATCATTCTTCACAACATTCCACTATGCCCACATTCCTATCTGAGGAAGGGGAGGAAGAAACCCTTGGTGACTATTTTGTGGAATATGAATCCTAGTCCCAAAGATTCAAAGAACACTTGAGCTTTTAGGAGTTCTGTCAGATCAAGGATGGAATAAGGACTTGTCATCACCAAAATAAAGGGGCATTTATGTAGGGATCAGGCCTACAACATAGTATGGGAAGGTTCTTCTTGCCTTCATATCATGGATCACATAAGTGCACAGCAAAGGCTTGGGTGGAAAATTTGGATACTTATTTCTAACTCAACAGAGTTTCTGAAATAGAATCTATCAAAATAGCTGCGCTGCACTTGGAAGGGGAGGCTCATGAATGGTGGTTCCATGGGTTGACTACACTTGGGCATGCTCATGTCACTCCATACTCAGTTTTCACCAGAAGACTGGTAGAGAGATTTAATCCAAGGGATCTGTAGGCTCACTTTTTTGAGCTAACCAAGCTCAAACACAAGGGAGATCTAGAATATTATATTGTTGAATATTTGAAGCTTTCAGTGATGGTATCCAACCTCACTATGAGCAGGAGGATCTTCATGTTAATTGATGGGATAGCTAAACCATTGCATGGGTTGGTGAAATCCACTCAGCCTACTACACTCCAAGAAGCTATGGAGAAGGCTAGAGATTTACAACATGCTTTGCCCAAGACAAAAGAATTATTTCAGCATGAGATTTCTTCATGGCCAGGAGAGGGTCAAGGGAGGACACCTCTTAAAAATGATCAGAAGAAATTAAGGAAGGAAAAACTTTGCCTCACTTGTCAAAAACCATGGGTGCCAAACCATCAATGTGTTGCCAGGAAGACACATTGCATTGAGATATTTTCTGATGAGGAGGAGAGGGCCAGCGTTGTACCACCTATAGAAGAGGTAGTAAAGACTTTTTCTCCAAAAGGAGGAGCTCTTGCAGCGATAAGAGGGGTCCATAAATATCTGACCTTAAGGGTTAGAGGCACTATTATGGGGCAAGGGGTATCAGTGCTAGTAACAGTGGAGCTACTCATAACTTCATTGACTCGCGTCTAGTACAAAGAAGGGGTATCCACATGGAAGACTTTGAAGGCTTCTCAATTTTGGTTCCAGGAGGTAGAACTGTGCAGTGTGCCAATTATATTCCAAAGTTATCTATCACCATGGGAACCTACAATCTTACAGACCACTTCTTTGTGGTTGATATTCCTGACACCAATGTTATATTGGGTGTCCATTGGTTAATCACTCTAGGGAGTTACCACTTATTGGGAGACTCTAGAGATGGAATGGACAGACAAAGAGAATGGAAAGAAATAGAAAATCAAAGGCATACACTCTTACCACCTCATATTGTTTCAGCCCACAGGATGGAGGTAGATTTATGCAAAGAAGACATAGAGTGTGCAGTAGAACTGCATTTTTCTAAAGCCGGAGGCAAGGATTCACCAGTACATCTAGATGTACAATCTCTCCTAGACCGGTACTCTATAGTGTTTGGAGATATCCCATCAGGGGGGCCTCTTAATCGAGGATTTGAGCATACTATTGAGTTGGAGCAAGGGATTCAAGCAGTGATTAGCATACTATAGAGCATTGAACAAGAAGACCATGAAGAATATGTACCCAATTCCCAAGATCGATGAGCTGATGGATGAGCTAAGAGGATCCAAATATTTCTCCAAGATTGATTTGAGATCCAGGTATCATCAAATCAGGGTGAGAGATCAGGACATCCGCAAAACAGTGTTCAGGTGTCACTATGGGCATTTTGAGTTGTTGGTAATGTCATTTGGATTGACCAATGCCCCTGCAACATTCCAATCTTGCATGAACCACATCTTCAGTGGTCATTTGAGAAATTTTGTATTGGTCTTCTTTGATGACATTCTTATTTTCAGCCACACATGGGAGGAACACTTGCAACATATTGAGACAGTTTTACATATTCTTAAGGAGCAACAATTATATGCTAAGCTCTCTAAATGTGAGTTTGGACTCACAGAGATTCTTTACTCAGGCCACATCATTAGAGTGGATGGAGTAAGAGTCCATGAAGAAAAGATCAAGACTATCAAATATTGGCCTGAGCCAAGGAATGTTACAGAACTCCAGGGATTTGTAGGCATATGCACATATTACTGGAAGTTTGTCAAAGGGTTCTCTCAACTAGCAGCACCACTTACAAATTTGACAAAGAAGGGAGCTTTCAGTTGGACACCTAGAGCGTAGAGAGATTTTGATAAGCTCAAATAGGTAATGAGTAGCTTCCCAGTGTTACTTCTACCATATTTTTCTCAACCTTTTGTGCTAGAGTGTGATGCATCAGGGGAAGGTATTGGAGCAGTATTGATGCAAGGAGGGCATCCTATAGCTTTTGAGAGCAGTAATTTTCTACCACATGAAAGGTTGTACCCCATCTATGATAAATAAATGTTGGCTATTATGCATGCTTTAGCCAAATTTCGACAATACTTGGTGGGGAATAAATTCAGGGTGAAGACTGATCATAACAGTCTCTGATTTTTTCTTGAGCAGAAGCAACTGCAAGAGAGACAACATAAATGGGTAAGAAAAATCCAAGCATATGACTTTGACATAGATTATGTCAAGGGGAAGAGAAATGTAGTGACTGATGCTCTATCCAGGAGGCCAGCAGCATTGTCCTTAAGGGGCATGGATGCAAATTGGAAGGCTCAATTGTTGGTTGAGTATTCCAAGGATAAATTTGCATGTGAGATACTTGATGGGGTGATATATGATGAGAGGTATAGAGTGATGGATGAGATCATCTATTATCGAGACCGGTTATTTTTGGCTAAGAATTATAAGATCAAAGAGAAGATCTTACAAGCATCACATGATTCCCCACTTGCAAGGCATCAAGGATTCACAAAGACTTATCGGGCCATACAGGAGAGATTCTCATGGAAGGGTCTCAAGGAGGATGTACTCCAACACATTAAGGAGTGCATAGTTTTCCAATAGAACAAGGGATAACACACCCATCCTACAAGGTTATTTCAGCCACTACCCATTCCAAATGGAAAATGGGAGAGCATCTCCATGGAATTCTTCACTGGTCTACCTACCATTCAGGGTAAGGATTGTATTTTTGTAGTTGTTGATATACTAACAAAATATTCGCACTTATTTTCCATTTATGCACATTATACTACTTCTCAGGTAGCTGAGCTCTTCTTCAGATATTTGTTTAGGCTCCATGGTCTCCCAAAGACCATAGTCAGTGACCGAGATAGCCGCTTCATGGGTGGCTTTTGGCAAGAAATTTTCTGGTTAGTGGGGACTAAATTGACACCAAGTACTTACTATCACCCAAAAACTGATGGATAAACTGAAATAGTAAACAAGCGGCTAGAAGGCTACTTGAGAAACTATGTTTCAGGACAATAGAAGGCATGGCTGCATTGGATCCATTTGGGGGAGTACTATTACAACACCACTTACCATATGTCCATTGGTATGACCCCATTCCGAGCTCTCTATGGGTATGATGCACTCTCATTTTTTGATGTCATTTTTGGAGCAAGAAAGGCTCCCAGAGCAAAAGAATGGATTCAAGGGAGCCAGGACATACTTCGGGCCCTCAAAGACAACATTGCTATTACACAAAACTAGCAAAAGATATATGTTGATTGTGGTCGGATAGAGAGGCACTTTGAGGTAGATGATTTGGTCTATCTCCGTCTTCAGCCTTATAGAAAATCTACACTCAAAGACAAGGGGGCTGAGAAGCTCAAACCACGTTTCTATGGGCCATACAGGGTGATCCGTTGTGTTGGGGAAGTAGCATATGAGTTGGAGCTTCCTAAGGGGAGCAAGATCCATAACATATTTCATGTTTCATGCCTCAAGAAGGCCATTGGGAAAAATATAGTTTCCAATATGGACCTCCAACCTATTGATGATGAAGGCGATCTATTTTTACAACCAGAGGCAACCTTGGATACACGGGAGAGGTAGCTAAGGAACCTGGTGATCAAAGAATATCTGATTCGATGGAGGAATCTTCTCGATGAGGATGACAATTGGGAAGGAGAGAAGATCTTACAACATCCTTGTTTTTTGTTTCTTGAGGACAAGAAACTTTTGAGAGGGGAGGACTGTAATATTCCCAATTAGCTAATGCTAGTTGGAATATTATATGTTGCTCTATTTTTCATCTTAGAAGAATAAATGGGGTAGGGAGACCCTTAAATCTCTTTAGTAGGAATAAAGTATTCCCAATGTGAAAGGGGATCATTATAGGTAGGCAAAATAAATCCACCTTTGGTGTGAAAGGAGGCAATGCATGAGGATTGGATCTATGTTTACCAAATCAACAATGCTACTAAAAGAGGAGGGAAACCAGTGGGGACAACACAATTTTGATGGAGGAATATTTGCAAGGAAGTAACCTCATGAATGTGTGGGGTAAAGGGTGAGGAGGCTCACCAAGAATAAAATAAAAGGGATGGAAACCATGAGAGGCATTCATAATCTTGTCTATGTTTTGGTCTTATGACTTCTTCCATGCTTCAAATGTTTAGCTCGGTTTGCAGCACTGTTTAGTGCAAGGGGATTCTCATGCGGGAGTTCCATCCTCTTTCTTAGTTCAGCTTGTTGAAGGGATCTAAGAGGAGAATTTTGGGCTACATTTTCACTATCATACTTGGGTTCAAGCAGTCACCAACCTCTACAGTGCAGTCTCTTGCATAAACTGCATCATTTCTAAAGGTGTTGTTGTGGTAGGGTTAAATCCCTTGATTGTGAGCTGGTTTCTTAGGGAAAAGGGCCGTCCCTCTCCCAGAAGACTAGTAAGGAGGATCTTTCAGCTAACTCATGTAATATTCATCCATATCAATACATATTTGCAGTAGACTTCGTGATTGTCTGTAAATCTATCATTTTATACTTGTGCTTTTCATGAAACCCTTGCTCGGTTGTCTCCATGTTTTGTAAAAGGGGCTAGACCCCCATTTTCTTGGCTCTTTGAATAATATAATATCTAGATCTGTTATGGTTCATATTTTTCTACAGAAACCCTCATGGAATAAAGCTATCACATGCTTCATAAATTCTGTTGGGTCAAAGTCATGGGGATTGGGTGTTTTTGAGCTATATTGGGATGGGAAGATATGTTTAACATAGCGAGAATGATTTTTTTATGATCCCATTCTATCTGTAAGGGTTATAATGCATAAAATAAAGGATCCAAGTCCTATTTCTCAATTCTATACCATAATTTTTTGAAAAAAAACATTTTTTATTGTCTGTGTTGTTGAAATCCCTAAGAAGGAATATTACATGTTTTGACTTTTGTGAAAGAGTAAAACAAGTACAAAGCCATCAAGTGAGCTAACCAAGCTTTTTATCCTTAACCTTCATGACAATAAAGTAAATTTAGCTGGGGTAAACCTTGAGCTATCTTCAAATACTATTTTTATGGCCATCGAGATACCTAGTGTGGGAGAAAGGTGGTTCAAGTAAGCTAGTTTGGACCTGAGCCACTATGAAACTTTCCTAAAACCTAGATATAAAGATGACTGCAAATCCATTTTTCCATTTTCACATTTGCTAGAGAGATATGCGCCCTTAATGAGAGTCATCATGAAATATTTTACATGTGAGGGGAGGTTTTCTAGGCTTTATTCATACCAATAAGACTGCTCATGCACTTCACTAGGGTAAAGATGCTACATTTTCCCTATTATATATATAGGAGTATTGATAAGATGTCTTATATTGTGCAAAAGAGACATCCTTCACAACAAATGCAGAGCCTATTTCACCGTTCTCTCATCAAGATGGTTGTAATGCATCAATTAGAGCAAAGGGGTATTCCATGGGAGGTTTTCATTTCCCATGAGGTATTCAGAAAGCCACAACCCCATCCTCAGGAAAATCTGACCTCCTCATCTCATCCTCCTATCCTAACTCCTCCATCATCTCTCGATGAGCATATTTCACCATCCACCCATCTACCTTAAACTCAGGACAACCTTCTTCCCTCACCTTCTCCCAATGCTTCAGGTAGTGAACAAGCTAGTGACCATGAAGGAGAAGGCAATGATAAATCAAGTAATAATGAAGAAGAGGACAAAAAAGAGGAAAATTATGAAGAAGAGGATAGTAAGGAGGAAGATGATGAAGAAAAGGACAGTAAAGAGAAAGAAGAAGAAGAGGCAAAGGTCAGCAATGAAGAAGAGGACATGGAGGTAGATGAAAATGAAGATGAAAAAAAAATGATGAAGAATGCAGACAAGAAAATGATGATGATGTTGGAAACAACCCACAAGTCAATGAGAAAAATGAAAATGCAGAAATCAGTGAAGAGGAAAACAATGATGAAGAAACAAATGATGACACCTCTAACAATGAGAACACAAGTGATGATAAGGGTTATGATGATGTTGGAAACAAAGAGGATAGTGATGAAATAGAGAACATGATAACTGATAGCAATAATTATGTTGATGACAACACTCACAATAAAGACCAAAAGGTCAGTGAAGAGGCTGATAATAGCAGTGAATATCACAGCAAAGAGGAAAGCAACAGTAATAAGGGAAGCAGTGATAATAATGAAAATAGTCATGATGGCTAAGAAGGTAGTAAAAATAATGAGCCTGATAGTGGTAATCCTAATAGTGCAGAGAGTAGTGCCAAAGACAGTGAGACTCCTAGCAGTATTGAAGGACATGAAGAAAGTGGCCAAGGTAATGATAATGATGAGGGTGGTAGTAGCTCACAGAACCTAGATGACAATGAAGTTGATATCAGTGAAGGAGAAAGGGATGATGATACAAATGAAGATCACAGCAGTGATGTCAACATGGAAGGAAAAGAAAGCGAGGCTAATGAAAGAAATCAAGAACACAGTGCAAAAAACATCAGTGCGGAGATCAATAAGGAAGAGGACAGTAGTCATGAGGTTAGCCATGGTGAGGTCATTCAGATGAACAATATTGCAACTTTCCCTCTCACATACCGAAGAGGAAAGAGGCATGTATTTTTTGCCTCTAAAAAGCAAGGGACCATGCAATCCACCTCAGCTAGAAATCTTGACAAAGGCAAACAAAAGATCAAAGAAGAAGAAGATCAACATGAGGTTGAGAAAGAGTTTGAACTCATTCACATTGATAGTGACAAGGAAAAATGAAGCAAGGATCTCAAAATTGCTCCTCCAAAACAAAAATGCCCAAATTGATGACCTCCAAGCAAATCTAGATAGGGCCAAGAGTGTGAATAACGTCCTTGAGATGGAGAACAGACAACTAGGGGCAAAAAATTCCATTTATGAGGCTAGAGCAATCAGAGCCTGGAAAGAAGCTTAAAGGGCACAAGTAAAACTAGAGGAATTTATGGGCACCTATGAGGAAAGTGAATATGAAGAAGGACAGTCCAGAAGAAGACCAAGAACCATGGGTTTAAAGAAGGCCTTGGCAAGACAAAGAGAGCAAGATTCTGCCTTAGCATAGCAGCTCCCTCTAAGTGAGCTGCTTGCCATGGAGATAGAATATGATCGGGAGCCTTGGCTAGAAAGAGCAAACACACACTTGGAGGCCAAATTGGAGAAGGCAAATAGATACCTTGACCTCTAAAGGAAGATTACCAAACACTATGCACTTAGAAATCAAATTGCAAGGGCCAATCTCAAAAGAGCCCTTGCAAAATTTCAAGCCCTCAAGGAGGAAAAATGTCAAATAAAGCTTAGCCTTCTTGCTGATGCTTCCATGCAAGCATCCCAGACATAAAAAGGAAGATAATTGCAAATTTTGGGAACTTTTTGGAAATTTTGGTTTTTTGTTGATTTAGAGGGCCAAGGGCACAACACCCTTGGTGCTCCGATTTTTCTCAGGGCATACTCAGGAGGTAAAGTTTAAATTTTTGGAATCCTCAGCTCAAGTACAACATGCTCACCAAATTTCAGGTAATTTGGTGTTGATTTGATTCTCAAAAAGGGTAAAAAACACCCTAATTTTCACCTTTCTACTTAGTTTTCGGGACATGTGTTGTGCCTTTTCCAGCCTTGGGAGTTTTTCTCTTTGAATATGTTACAGGGATCCAATCAAGAAACCAAGGGCCGTTCTGGAAAGTAGACTCAACAAGCTTTCCAACGAGCCATCATGGAGCCCATTCCAAGATCGGCAAGGCCTTCAAAACTTGTCTGCAAGGTGACCCAGTTTTCTTGCTCATGTGTTGCGCCCTTGGCCTGGAAATGCATCCTTAAAACTTAGTGCTATGCCCTGACAGTAAAAAAGTAAAAAAAGTACGCTTGGAAATTTTTTGGAGGCTTGGGAGAGCCCAAACGTCAATTTTTTTTCCAAAAATAGTCGAGAAGATATTTTGTATTAGATATTTTGTGCCTTGGTCCTTGCAAGGTCTCAAAGGAAAAAAGTGACATTTATGATTAACTAATAGGCTTCTTAAGACCTAATTAGGGTTTATTCCTCCAATTCAAGATAAATATAGCATGGAGGTTTCATTGTATATGTTGGATATTTGCTGAGCATGCTATGAAATAGACTTGGAGTTTATTGGTGAAATTGGTTTTTGGTGCCTTGTGATGGTGTTTGATTGTTCTTACATGGATCAAGCTCACTCTTAGGATTCATTAAGCTTGTTTAAATGGTGATGTATTCCATCTTTATGCTTGTTTTCTTCAGTTATTCATTGTTTTTATGGTTCATTTAGTTATAGAACAGAAATAGAGAATAGGATTTGCCTTCTTGGTACCCTACTTGTGCCTGCTTACTTGACTTCTATGTTTTCTTCCCCAAATTTTTGCTAAAGGATCCTTCAATGCTCTTTAGTGTTACTGATATGTTATGTTAGAATGCTATATGTTTGCAAGTAAGTTTTAGAGAATCCTTCATTGCTCTATTAGCTTAGTCATTTTTTTTAAGACCTGCTTAGCCTAGTTGATATTGAAGAATCCTCATTTCTCTTCAAGTTCTTATTATGCTATCATATTAGAAATTTTTTCTTATTTATTGGGTTTTGAAAGGATCCTTGATTTCCCATTAACTTCCTATATTCACAACTCCATGTTACTTCACTCTCCCTTGACCTAATTAGATCCATTTGATCTTGCCAACTTTCCCTTTGAACTATCATTGACTCATTTTTACACATTTCAAGAATTTTTTAGACTCCATGGCCCAATGGATTGATACTCTCCCACCCTATTAACCTACTTGAAAACTTGTTCAACCAACCAAACAAACAAACAAACCCTAAAATTAACAACTAGCCTAAAATAAAAACCTAAAAAGAAAATAAGTTCACATCCTTTGCACAAAATAGAGAGAGCCCTCTCTGAGTCTAGGAAGGCTAGGTCCTAGGACTCCAAAGACTGGTATGATGTTACCCCTATTCATTTGTCATCGCCAATCTAAAAAATTATGAGGACATGACACATACAATCTGATCTCAGTGTGAACCTCATAGGAAAACCAATCCCCAAACTTTACATCTGTTTTTAATTTGCAGAAATGACTAGGCTTTGGGAAAAAATCTTGGTGCAGGCGATCCATTCAAAATTGATACACAATAGGAAGGAAATAAGAAGTAAAATAAAACAAACCCTCATTTCCCTCCTCCTACCTTATTAAATCTATCTAGAAAACCACTGACTATTTATTTTTATTCACAACAATAATATTTAGTCCCAATTGAGTAACACTGTCCACATGATTGTAAATAAATAGATAGCTAACCAGAGATGGAAACCTAAAACTCCCACTAAGTGACAAACTCATGAATTGATTTTTTATATAATTCTCCAAGTAAGTGGGAATATCTAAAACCACCCCAGGCTTCATCATTAAAACAAACATCCCCAAAATTACCCTATCTATCATTACAACATCTTCTTTACCCAAAATTTTAGCCAAAATTTGGAGAACTGGTCTTTGTTGGGCCTTAAAAATTCCCATGTTTTCATATTTCAATATCATCATTCATACCCTAAAATGCTCTGTTTTTAACTCGTCCTGTACCCTAATTCTATAACTTGCCACTAAATATATATTTTACACTCTATGGTTGGTTATCATTAATTTTATTAGGTTTTCTATGATTAAAGATGATTTTGTCATGATTTACTAATGACGGTTTCGCTAAGTTCATTTTCCAAAGAGTTCCATCGCCGAAATTCTTCACAAGGAAATTAAACAAGCTACAGTAAAGTTGAGTATGGAATGAGATTGTTGTAGGTGAAAATATGATTTTTTTGATCAAATGGTAAATAATATCAAAATTAAGACACACGGATTTTGTTTAGAGCACCCTCATTCAGTTAACCCAAGAATGGTTTGGAAAAATTCAACATTATGAGGAAGTTACGGTTAGGGAAATATTCCAGTGAAAATTTAATCATATTGAACGTGAATGACCTGAATGGGTCAATTTGGGTTCGGTTGTGCATGCCTTTTGCTGAATGAATTCGTGATTTAAATGGAAACGATTCCTTCAGTTTCTCTATGATCAGAACAAGCTAACCATGACCCTTCTTAAGAATTTTCTAGAATATATCATATGGCTTACTTTAACCATAAGGTTGTATTCGCTTCGTTTAGTTATATTGGTTGTGCATTGGCTACATTATATAAAGCCTGATGCTCTGCAATACGAGGGGGGAAGAAAGCATATGAAAAATGAAATCTTGGTATGGTAGAGCAGGAGGAGTAATAGATGACAGCGGGAAGTAGCAAGCATATGTAATATTTCTTATGTTATCAATACAATGGAAACTTTGATGCGTTTGATGGTAAAATTCATGTTTTGTTGAACTGTAACACAAAATTTCGATTGCATACTTAAAGTTTTGTAAGTGATTTTTTTTTTTAGTTTTAAGTGATTTCAGTTAATCCAAGCTTGCTCCAGTTGTGGCAAGGACCCACCACAACTGGAAACAAGTCATTTAGCCTATTTAGATCATAGTATTTACATTCAAAATGTGAATTTCATCGAGATATTGTTGTGTGAAATCTAGCATCATTCTATACTTAAAAATCTATCTTGTAGATTTAAGATTAAAAATTCCAGAATCATTCAATTAGAAGTATTCTTAGTTTTTAGCACGATTATCTTGTAGTGTCATGTCTGTGTAAGAATGCTCAGAAACAACAGAACGCAATATTGGTTGTGTTAATTATTAATTAAACTTGTAGTGTTGCTTTGAGCCATTGGCATAATAAAAGCATGATTTAATTGAGAATTGAAGTCCCGATCCTTTTTGGATGTGTTGATACCGTGGTATGGAATATCAATTTATGGATTATATTGCTTAACTTCTCCTAAAAATTTTTCAGGATTGAAATTCCTATCGATTTATTGCATGCGTCCCGAGACTAGACTTGGATCAATTGTATAATTCTGAATTCTATACTTATAGTGAGTCATTATTTACTTAAATAAAGTGTTTCCATACTTAACAGGTCCTGTAATATCATGTTTATATAAATGAACAACGATGACATGACAACATATTGATGGATGTGGTTCAGTTTTGAGATCAAACAGAGTCGAAGTTTGGATGAATTAGAGTTGTAAGTTAAGGCTTTCCATAAAATAGATTTTCTGAGTTTATTTGGAATGGTTTTGAGTTAGAATATAAGCTTTGATATTTAAAGTATTTTAAATCTGAATGTGTTAATATAGGCAGTGTAAGAACATCGATTTAAAATTATGTCATTTAGTTTCTTTTGATGTTTTGCAGAATTGAATGCATGAACTAGGAAGGATTAAGAAGTTAGTTTTAAATTCTCTTTAGCTTGTCTTGTGCACCTTGGGGATTGAAATCAGCCTTGTGTGGATTGATATTTCCATTACTTGGATTCAAATTAATATCATTTAAATAGTAATTTTTATTTCTTGGATTTTGATTAATATTGCTCAGATAGTGATTAGCAATAGTCCCATTTGAACAGTGATTGGTAATGCTTGAATAATGGTTGGTAGTGTGGAACAATGATTGATATTGTGTATAGTTACTTATCTTGTATGCACAGTGGCTTGGACTGCTCATGGAGTGATTTATATTATTTACAACAATGATTTCTATTGCATGTGCTATAATTTTGAAGTAGCTTGCGCAATGGTTTTAAATTAGTTTGTTGATCTGCTTCATCTTTGAGTTTGTCATGATTAAAGAAGAACAATCATTAAGGTTTTAAAATAAAATAGAGATTTTATTTAATAGGCTTCATCTTGTTGTGATTATGAAAGTAGAAATTGAACATTCTGTACTCAAGCGACCATGGAAGGAATTTATATTCTCTGAAAAACTGAGCCAAAAACGTACTACAAGTTGTGTTTACGAGTCCCAGATCGACAATTAAATATTAGGAGGTTTAATCGCTAATTAAAACTCACAACATTTTGGCACCATTTCCGGGGAGTTGTATTTTGGTTCAGGTAAGATTTTTATTACAGAGTTTCAAGGGTATTGCAAGGCAGTCAGAGAGCAGAGAGAGTATGGTAAGATGTGAGTGAACAGCCATGCATCCACTATGGTGGGGATGCTCCAAAGTCTGATTGCTTTTGCTTATCTTTGAACTTTTATTTCGTTTCCTTTATGCATAGAAGTAGAAGCATGCCTTAGACTAGTCTCAAACATTATTTAAGTGATCTCATTTCCGCATTTCATGTAATTCACAAAGTGTGTAAATCTCATAGACTTAGTAAGACACATCTATAGGAACCATAGCTAAGCCTCACAAGCGGCATAGGCCTTAGAATGGTCCAAAAAATTCTGTGAGACATTTAAATTCCAAATTGTTTTTCTTTCTATAGATTAAGTAGTACTCTCATCCGACATTTTCCCCAACACATCGATCCTTTATTTTTATGCAAATTTATTTTTTTATGCAAGTGTGGTGAGCTTTTGATTCGGGTAAATTTTTGCTACCCTTTTAACCAATACCTTTTGCTTCGTCTGATGTGTTAGAATTAAATTTTATCAAAGAATTAATGAACACATATGCAAATATAATCAAGAGTAAAACATGCCAACAATCACACAACAAAAATGAAATCTGTTTAATAGTGAAGTTCGTCCAGTGTGGATTACGTCTCCGGGCCTTGGTGTATTGTTGGTGTTGGCCACTTCATTTGGTGTTGTAAATGGTTATGGTTTACATGGAATTTTTTGACTTGTCATACAAGGAAAAGAGCCCTCAACATGAGTGGCAAAGCCTATCCACAAGACATTTTGTTATAAGGAACTCTCACTCATACAGACCTCCTATCAGCATGAAAAATTCACACATGGTGAAAAAGAGTATCCCTCCATCAAGGAAACAAATGGATCTCACAACATAAATCACCATCCATGATAAATACATACCACATCAAATACACATAAATATTTTTCATCTTACATCAACAGGAATCAACAACAACAAATAAACATAAATATTATGCATCATACATCAAGCAGGAATCAACATGACATAAAGCATCCTACAACAATAATCAATGAAGTACATGGAAACAACACTTCATATACCTCAACTCTAATGCTGGCTAAAGAATAGGCTGCTCAATCGCTAGATTTGAATGCACCATCGAAAAAGTGGTATCGAATGGCAAGAAATTGACTATCCACATGCTAAAATCTGACACCGTCATCCCCTTCTGGAAAATGGCTGAAATATCGAGACCTCTATTGCAGAAACTAACACTACCATCAGACTTGTGTCACCGAGAGGTGAAAAATCCATATAAAATTTGTCCAATTTGGACAATGGGAAAATTTGGCCCCTCTAGAAATGAGGCTTAATCATGGTTCCACTGCCTCTGCACACTTGCTCATGGTTCTGCCTGAAATTAAATAAAATAATAATAAAACTCGAACTGCATGTCGCTCCTCCTCTGCCTGGTGCACTGAATAAAATCCAAGTTTAAATAACAATTTATGGGCGGACTTCCCAAAGGGAGCCGCTGGCATAGTGGATGCGATCTGGATTGGTGAGGAGTAGGTTGGGCGGTCAAACCCCACCCCCTCCCAAAATGGGCTATATTAAAAAAAAAAACCAATGTAGGTTTATTGGGGGGTTGGATCCGCATTGGCGGCCTTCCCGCTTATTTGCCATTGTACATATGGTATGGAAGGGTTGGGGCAACGGGGTTGACAACCTGCACCCCTCCCAAACTTGTTCATATTGTTCCAGTGGTTGGGGCGGCGGGGTCATGGCTATCGGCCCCACCCCAATAATATATATTATTTGTTATACGTTGGATTAAGGGTGGGGGTCATGACCCACCCCCATTTTTTTATATATTTTTTGTTTTATTAAAAATAACAACACATTTTTAAACTTCTCAAATTTTTACCGAAGGAGTCAAATTAACGATCCCACAAATTCGCCTAGAATCCAGCCACTGAAAAACTTCCAATTGTTGTCTCCTTAACCTGCCACATCATCAAGTCAACCCAAAAACTTTGACCAACTCTAACTTTCACATACGAACTCACTTTGATGAACCGCTCACACTGTCGCAATCAGGACGACGAGATCTTCAACTTGAAAAACTGATTTTACCACATTTATGTCTCTTTGATTTTTGAGCTTTCATAAGCCCTCTTTTTCCTCTATGTGTCTCTCGAGCCACCTAGACAATTCCTCCCCGTTGAGGAGATTTTTTTCCTCCAAAATCGTCAACAATAATTTGAAATTGTTGTGTACAATGTCTGCACCACAAGTGTCCTGAAAAAGGTCACCCTTCCATATCCTTCACCTTTTTTCTTTGGAGCCTTAAGCGATGAGCCGACACCTACATCCTCTGCAAAACTATAGTAAAATATCTTGAAAATTACATGCTCATTTATGACCACTATGACCCAAGCATCCCATACTTGCCATGATTTTATAACACATACTCAGTGGTCACATTTACATCAAATGGAATCAATAATACCCTAACTATTAATACAAGGCCAAAGACATCATTTTTACATTGCAAGTGATGGAAAAATACATCATCACTTTTACAAAATAAATGAAACACGTGATTTACAAAGCATGACCATGACACACTAGAAAAACCATTTCTTACTCAACAAAGTGAACCATGATGAATGTGGTGGATTTGCTTGTTTAACATTTTCACTAACTGGTTTCTGCACAGATGCTTTGTCCTTCATACACTACTCTAGATGGAGACTCCAACACGTGTCTCTTGGATGGCCACTTCTGTCGCAACAACTGCAATGAGTCTTCTTCCTCCATACCTGCTTAACCAATTTATTTCCCTACTATGGAGAAGGCTTTCCATGCCTCATCCTCCTTTGTGCTTCCATTCTTTTCCAACGCTTAGCAATGACATGGTTATGTAAAACACAAAAACGACAAGTTTTATTATGCCATGATTTACATTCATGATTAGAAACATTATTATAATCAAAATGAACTTGCGAATATCAAGACTTATTATACCTTTCCTCGTGGTCTCTGGTGCGATCATGGTGAGGAGAGCTTGTCTCACCTCTTCTATTGCAACATGTGGTTCCATGGGATGATGGTGAAGTGTTCCCATCATTCTTTTTCCTCGATTTTTTCATCAATGTTGTGGAAGCTTCAGACACCTTTGAGCATTTTCCTTCAGTGTATCCCAAACATGTGTAGCGAAGTCTCTGCATAACCTCCAATGGCTGAGTTATGCCTTGACCATGAATGCGAAGTCCTCCTTCTTTGTACCCCATCCTCGTAAGGAGTCTCATGTCGGTTCCTGTAATGGGGATCTCCACATTTCCAACAGAAATAATAGCATATAAATATGAAACTGAAGAATGATCACAAATGTTTACCTCAGATGTCGATTTGGAAGCATGTGATGAGGGCTTCTCTGAGCCTTCCTTGTGCTTCACTTCCTCCAAGGCATCTATTGCAGCTTTTAGCTGAAGCTGCAATCACTAATTATCCTCCTTCTTTCTCATAGAAGTGTCTTTAATGCATCATGATCTGTCTAAATACTTTGATCATTGTGCTTCAATTATTCTAATGCCTCTGTTGTGGCTTGAAATTGAAGCCACAATCACTGCTTGTCCTCCTTCTCCTCTTGTAGAAGTGTTTTCAACTCAGTGTTATGTACTGCTTGTTTTTCATAAGCTTCATGCAACATGTATGCTTTCTCTGACACCCTAAGCATGGTCTAGTACATGTCTTTGAAATCCTCCATTGCTGCACGTTCAATGGTTTTGCACGCTCGCAATTCACATCGGCAAGAAGACCGCTCTGATACCTCTTGATGCAGGTAAATTTATGCTACTCTTTTAACCAAGACCTTTTCCTTCATATGTTGTGTTATAATTATATTTTTTCAAATAATTAATGAACACATATGCAGATACAATCAAGAAGAAAACATGTCAACAGAGTTCGTCTAGTGTGGACTACGTCTCCAGGCCTCCGTGTCTCGATGGTGTTGGCCACTTCATTTGGTGTTGTAAATGGTTATGGTCTACATGGACACTGTTGACTTGTAATACAAGGAAAATATCCCTCAACATGAATGGAAAAGCCTCTCCACGAGAAGTTCGGTTATAAGGAACTCTCACTCATACAGACCTCCTATCAGCATGACAACTTCACACATGGTGACAAAGAGTATCCTGCAATCAAGACAACAAAGGGAACTCACAACATAAATCACCATACATGATAAATACATACCACATCAAATACACATAAATATTCCACATCTTACATCAATAGGAATCAACAAAAATAAAGAAACATAAAGATTCTACATCATACATCATGCAGGAATCAACATGAAATAAATAATCCTACAAATATAATCAATGAAGTACATGGCAACAACACTTCATATACCTCAACTCTAATGTTGGCTGAAGAATTGGATACTCAATTGTTGGATCTGAATGCACCATCGAAAATGTGGCATCGAATGGCAAGAAATCAACTGTCCACATGCTGAAATTCGACACCATCATCCTATTATGGAAAATGGTTGAAATATCTAGACCTTTGTTGTAGAAACTGATAATTCCATCAGACTCATGTCATAGAGAGGTGCAAAATCCATATAAATTTTGTCCAATCTGGACACTGGGAAAATTTGGCCCCTATGAAAATGAGGCCCAATCATGGTTCCACTGCCTCTACACACCGGCTCATGGTTTTGCCTGCAATTAAATGAAATTAAATAAAATAATAATAAAACTCAAATTGCGTGCCTCTCCTCCTCTACCTAGCGCACTGAATAAAATATGATTTTCAATAGCAATTTGTGGGCAGACTTCCCAAAGGGAGCCGCTGGCGTAGTGGATGCGATCCGGATTGGTGGAGAGGAGGTCGGGTGGTCAAACCCCGCCCCTCCCAAAATGGGTTATATTTTGTTTTAGAAAATAAAATGTAGGTTTTTTGGGGGGTCGGAACTGCATTGGGCGGCCCACCCACTTATCCGCCATTGTACATATGGTATAGAAGGGTTAGGGCGGCGGGGTTGACAGCCCACGCCCATCCCAAACTTGTTCATACTGTTTTGGCGGTTGGGGAAGTGGGGTCATGGTCATCGGCCCCACCCCAATAATATATATTATTTTTTATACGTTGGAATAGGGCGGGGGTCAAGGCTCGCCCCTATTTTTTTATATTTGTTTGTTTTATTAACAATAACAACACATTTTCAAACTTCTTGATTTTTGACTGAAGGAGTCAAATTAATGATCCCACGAATTTGCCCAGAATCCAGCCGGAGCTGGTCAGAATCCGGCCACAGAAAAAATTCCAAATTTTTGCCTCCTTAACCTGCCACATCATCAATTCAACCCAAAAAATTTTCCCAACTCCAACTTTCACATGCGAACTCAGTTTGACAAACCATTCGCACCATCGTGATCAGGACGACGAGATCTTCAACTTGAAACTGAGTTTTCCATGTTTTCGTCACTTTTATTTTTGAGCTTCCATAAGCCCTCTTTCTCCCGTGTGTGTCTTTGGAGCCACCTGGATTAGCTTTATTTCAGCCAATAGCTTTTAGATTCATTTATCTTCAGATTCCAATATTTAACGTTATATCATTTTTTTTGGTGTTGTAAGAACCCCCGTTACTAATTTGTGTGGAGGCAAGGACTATCAATCAACTAGATGGACTTGAATATGATAACAAGTATGCAAGACCTATCTCAAGCCCTAGCAGCTACTGGGATCTTGATCTCTACCTCTCAGGAAGAGAACTTCTTGATAATAGTCAAGAACTTGTCCATTTCTCTACCACCACAAGAGGACTTGGAAGTCAATTTTGATTTCCTTTACCAATCATCTAAGGATGAAAATTAATCATGCAATACAATCAGTGGAGAAAATCCACTAGAACCTTAGATCGAGGAGTTCTTGACATGTCTACTAACAAACCCAGAATGTAATCAAGAGACTACTCACCCTAAGGAGGACAATCGACATGACATGGAAGAAGAGGATGTGCATCATGGGAAAAATAAATAAATGAACCAATATTACCATGATTACATCAAAAATTGGTTTGGAACAATGACTCAAGTGAGGAAACATTCTCCTCTTCTAAAACTCCTATTGTCATATCATTTACATTTGTTGCTTTTTCATGCTTGTTGGCCCTCAACTTTTGTCAATTTTGCTTATAAAAAATCCACCTAATTACTATCATATTCCACCTTATATCATCCATATATGCCTTATATTGACCTTATTATGCATATTCAGGTGATTAAATTAAGTTTTACAATTTTTAGAGATTTTTGTAAAAATTGGGTTTTAAGAGAATTTTTGGACTGCACTAAAAATTCCTGTAATAGCTCATGGACGTCATATGTGCAGGACACCTGGGCATGATATGAGCATAGATTTGGAAATCGTGGGAACCATGGATGGAAAAACACCTATTGTTTTGGTCAAAATGAGCTAAAACAGGCCCGGTCAACGTTGGTCAAACTTGACCTATTTTTCAGAAATCCCTAGGAAAAAGGGCAGAATTAGTATTTTTTTGGGATTTTCCTAATTTTGTGAAACTAAATGGATGAGTTCGACCTATATGGATGGGATTAGGATGGATAGGAATGTTAGAGACATTATATCTTAGTTTTTTTATTATTTGTCTATTTAAACCAAATGTATGGACCATTCAAACATGTAGAATTAGTATAATTTTGTATTGAGACTTTTGCAGAATTGGAGATAATTTGAAGAAATAGTTACATTTTATATTTTCTATATATGTTTTGGATAATTTATTAAGATTTATATAGCTGAGAAGTTATTTAAGTGTGCAAGGCATGGGTGGAGGGCCCCCACACCAAGCTAAGTACACCTTTTGGTTAAATTAGCATAATTTTCATGAACTAGATTTGCTTCGGATTTATTCAGTCATTTAGATGTGTGAATACTTCTTGTGTTTTTTGTATGATTATTGGTTTAATTATAATTTTCATATGAAGGGACAAACAATAATTTAAGTTCAATTCTCCTTCTATCTCATTATGAACAACAACTAAAATTCATCCTATTTTCCTTGCTTGAGTTATTTCCTGAATTTCTAGTTTATTTGCAATGGAAACAATGATGGAATATAATTGAAAAGAAGGAAAATATGGACCTCCTAAGTTAGGATCCTCTTCTCCTACTTTGTATACATCATAAAATATTGTTAATCAGTCATTTAGTTTCTCTTCATGAAGGTAGTACTATGGGGAAGGAAAATCATGATCTCCTGATTTAGGAGCCCCTTCCCTCGCTTATTACATATTGAATCAAAATTTTCATAGTTAGATTTTATATTTGTAATATGCATTTCCATAAATCTAATAATTTAGAATATATTTGTAATATTCAATTCTTTCAACTTCTACACTTTGTCTTCTAAAATTGACTGCATCTAAAATCCATATATTTTGGACACACTTCCAAGTCTACAAACCCAGATTGATAAGTAAAATATATGTGTTAGTTTACCTAGTAAATTGACCCAACATTTTTGGCGCCGTTTCCAGGGAAACATACTTCAATATGGTCAATTAGGAAGATTCTAAAAAAAAAAACACACAACAAAAACAACAACAAAATTTAGTTTTCTTTCAATTATGTTTCTTTATGCCTAGATAAAGAGATCAAAAGGTAGATGCACTAAAAAAACCCCCCCAACAATTCAACCACCCATGGGAGAAGGGCCATCAGGACTAATTACACCAGCTGTTGGGAAAGCAAATTTAGAGGAATTGAAAAAAAAACAAATATCAGGACAAATATTGACTCTTATAGAAATACAAAACTTGTTAGCCTATGAAGTGAAAAGAAAAAAAACACCAAAAGAAACACTTTTCATAGAAAAACAAAAGGAGACAAGGAAACCAATTGTTAAAAAATTTGAGCAACCCGTTCTTGAACAAATAGAGAAAGTTGAGGAAACACCAATTCAGCCTCTTATTGAAACATTACAAACAAATTAAAATAAAATGACAGAGGAAAGAGAGGAAAAAAATTAATGGCAGAGAAAAAGAGAGGAATAAAGGAGAATAGAAGCAGAAAGGAAAAGAGAAGATACAAAAAGATAATATGACAATAAGAGACACAATGATATAGAACCAAAAAATGATCAAGAAGCTACCTTTGGCTTCCCAATTCTAGACACAAGAGAAATTTTTGGAGAGGAGGTAAAAATGAAGAATATTCCACCTTCTGTTTTACCCAATTTTTATGGAATGTCTACTAAAGATCCCGATTCATTTTATGTTTGAGTTTGATATATGTTTTGGGAAATGTTACCCTAAAGGTCTTGGGTTGATGAACCTTCACAAATCAGGGGCATATCATTACAAGAAGGACTCACTTAACCAACTTCTATGCAAATAACTAAAATCTACAGGTTGTAGACCTTAGCCGCATATCCCTCGGTTGAAGTAGATCCCGCGGGGTGCAAACCCCCTGCAACACTTTATGCTCCTTAATTTGTAAATCAACAAAGAACGAACAAAAAATCCTAGTTGTACAACATATATATGTTCTAGATGTTAGTGGAAATCATGCATAACATCATAAAAACAATATTAAATGTTCAATTGATGATCATTACACATGTATAAAATATTATTGACATATAAACATCAGGAACAAGATGGATCTTCTATTATTAATGACATGTACAGTAAATAAAAGTGGAGAGATCACCTTAAATCTTCCACAGCCTTCAAGCATACCATCATTTGGATCCTTCCAGCCCTAGCCTCTCAAGATTTCTTCCAAGTATAATGCATAATGGATGTCACATAGGGTGGTGAGCATCTCAAGGAAATAAGGGTTTACTACAAATATCTGGGAAGTGCAAGAGGCACAGGAATATATCATACTTGGATAGGGCTCCAACAGCGTATAATATATATATTTCTCTCTCTCTCTTCCCCCCTTAGGCCATTCCCTTGAGGGACTTTTATACTCCCTCAAATTAGTTTTTACAGTTGGGAACAGTTGGGCCACGAGCTGTGGTGGTTAATTTACTGGAACAACCGTAAACCCCACCTCTAAAATAGGGAAAATATATATATTTTAATTTTTAAAATGGCATACGTGATTATCTATGTATGGACTCGCATATATATGCAAAAGAATTTGGGCAGAGTCGTGTATGGGTTTTAAGATACTGTTTTTTTAGAAATATGTTCAAGTCTGAAGGGAAGGGTTGCCCAAGGCCAATGCATAAGTCAACAAGTATAAGCTGGTGATAAATTATGCTATAACAATATCTTATGTTGTACTTATGGATATGCAGGTGACAGACATAAAAATAGTCTTTTTCCTACTACTCTTAAAGCAGCTACACTAAAATGGTTTATGGGATTAGTAGAACACACTATTGCCTCTTGGGATGACATGAAGAGAATTTTTCTTAAGAAGTATGAAGCCTATTGCAGGCCTAGAGATTCAAGAGAAGATATTTTCAGGATGTCTCAACAATAATATGAGAGTTTGGAAGAATACTTAGAATGATTCCTTTACAACCTACAAAAATCCAAACAACACTCTTTGAATCCTGATACCATTCACACAATTTTTCTTAAAGGTATAAGAGATGAATACCTTGATATTCTCAATACAATGGGAAAAGGATACATCTCAAATTTTCCATCTGATGAAATTGTTGAACTATATCAAAAATATTCTAGGGGAAGAACAAAGACTGGAAAAGGAGATGTTAATTCAAGAGCTTCCAAATAAGCAGCAAGAGGAGTAACAAGAGAAAAAATAGGGAGTTTGTTAGAAAACTTTAAAACTGATCTTTTGAGCACTTTAGGAACACAAGTTGATGTTTTGAAAGCCAAGAAAAAGCAATATTAATAAGATTAGATCTTATCAATCTTTTGTCCTAAGTGTAGAAAGAAGCATCCACTAAGAGAATTTCCTTTGGATAATATTCAAGTGTGTGGACTGTGTACAGAAATTCATTCAACTAAAAATTTTTCAAAGCTTAAAGAAAAATTCAATGGAAGAAGTACAAGGGATTGATTCTTTTTACTATATGGCACCAAGGATACCTTGGCAACTAAGGATTCCTCAACAATTTTCTCAACAAATCCCTCAAAATTATCAATATTCTCATTAAAATTCATGGAATGCTTTGATGCATGGAAATCTTGGCCTCCACAAAAATACCAAAACCAACCTGAACAAGGTTGGTGAGGATATAGTTATGGAACCTAGCCACCTCAACAAATATATCCTCAACAATAATACCAATAACCATATAAAAAAAATATCCTCAACAACCATTTCAATATAAAAAATACCAGCAACATTCTCAACCAATGCCATTTCCACAACAAAATCTTACACCCTTACTGACTCAACCATAACAGCTTCAGTTGCCTTCTAACCAACCCCGACCTAGACCAACTTAATTACCAGCTCAACCAGTGTCAAATCTGAGTAAAAAGGTGGAAAGACCAACATATAATGTGGAAGAAGCAACATATTTTCCTACATATTCTATTCTTCCTATACAAGATGTACACTTAAGGTCTGGGAAAGTATTACACAAATATTCTCCACCAATAATAGAAGATAAAATTGAACAAGGAGAACAATCTGAAAAAATATAATCTAGAAAATCAAATTTAGAAAGGAAAATATATTATGACTCAAACACCACCTTATCCAAAGAGGTTAGTAGAGAAGAAAACTCAAAATTTTCTTCCTGAATTCGATTTTGGATGAATTAAAGAATTCTTATGTCAAAATTATTTTTTTTAAGCTATCAAAGATATTCCATTCTCTGCAAAAACAATAAAGGAATTATGTATTAAGAAAACTGGCAGAAAGAAAATAGATCCACCCACAATCCAAGTCATTGACAAATTAGCTAGTCTCATGTCTATAAAAACAACAATTGAAAAGTATATTGATCTTGGGATACCTATGGTTACCATTTCAATCAATAATTTTTTAGTTCCAAACACTTTAATAGGTTTGGGAGGTACTATAAATGTCATGACAACAAAAAATGAAGAAAAATTTGAGGATGGCGAAAATGAGCTCTGCGGCGATTTCCTTGGCAGCTAGGGTTTCTTGCTTTGGCTATTAGGGAAGCTATTTGGTGATTATTTGGGACTGTGCCACTGTTCAAATACAGCTCGTGGCATGCCCCTCTATTACTATTTTGTATCTGGAATGGAGTTGCAGCCCCATGGAACCCAAGGTGGCCTCATCCTAACTCCCCTGTGCCCCCATCAACTTCTGCCCATGGTCGGTTTTGAATACATGTTAAAGAATGGCCTCATTTGTCTGGATACGAACCCACAGGGGCACTCATTTAAATGAGTGCTATTATTTTACCCACGACTTCCCGCATCATCTCACATAGTGGGGATCGGAGGCCTCTTGGCTGGACAGGGCACATTGTTGTCCCGTGTGGATTAGATGTCAACAGATAATATTCTACGACGATGCCATTCAGAGAATTTCAATTGCCAGCAAAGCACTGACTCCCACTTTAATAGACTATTTCATCATGATACTAGACCCTCTGCAGACCTAGCCTCTGTGAACAGAGTCGTCACCAATGGAGAACCACACAACTATCATTGGGAATAAGGTATGCTCTAACTGCTTTCAGGTTTTTATGAAGCCTCCTGTGGGGAACTGTATATTAATATGGGCTTAGGAAAACAATGGGGTGGAAGATCTGAAACAAATTATTAGTCATGTATCTGGTTACCCTTGCTAGCTGCAATATTTAATACATGGTGGGAGACTTCTCCAAAACTCTGGCTCATTAAAATATTACTCCATTAGTTCTGGTTCCACCATCATCCTCAATATGAAATTGAGGGGTGGCTCAACTGATCTACACAGAGCTCAAGGATCTAAAAGGGGTAGTAATAATCCAACAATAGACATCCCGAAAGGTCCCTCATACAGAAAAATATTACAGGGAAAAAACAAAGCGACTATTCCTACTGAACCAGCTAATAATGCACCCAAACCATACATTGTGGAGCATCTAAATTTCGTATCAGAACTAAACATAGAAATTCCAGAGATAGATGAACACCGAACTTCTTTTGAATCTCAAGAGATTATCTACAGATTTAACAATTTATGGCCCAAACCAATGGAGCTCTTTCATTGTATTTTCACCAAATGGATTATGGATTGTGAAATCCACCTCTATTCCAAGGGGTTTTTCATCATCAATTTTTTGTCTTCGGAAGCCAAAGAAGTCATTCTTAGGCAGGGACCGTGGTTCTGGGGTTCCGCTGGGATTTTCATCACTCCTTGGTTCTCATATTTCGATGCTAACACCATGGAAGTTACCAGAATTCCAGTATGGGTCTGGCTTTACAACCTTCCTCTACATTTTTGGAATGAAAGTGTATTGGCTTGCATTGGAAACATCCTTGGGAGATATATCAAAACCGACACACAATTCTTGGAGGAGAGAATCTACAATTTTTCACAAATCTGTGTGAATTTGAACCTCAGTAAAGGGCTTCCAGAATGCGTACAACTCATACACAAACAACAGAAATGGACACAACATCTTGACTTCGAAATATTGCATTCAGATGCCGAATATGTAGGAACATGGATCATCTGCAAAATACATGCCTAGAAGCAAAAAGATATAACATAAAAAAGAAGAAAACTGGGAAACCCACTAAGGATGAAAATTTCCCTCAAATGAACCAGAACAGGAAACAAAGGATGAAGAGGACATCCTCAACCCAAATGAGAAAAATCCGACAACTACCGAACCAGAGACAAAAGAACAAGAGATGCAAGACCATTTTGATATAACCACCTTGGATCAGACATCAAAGGACCTTGGGGCACCAGACATAGCGGGGAGCAAAAGACAACACAACGTAGACACCTCAAATTCAGATAAGGATAACGAAGCAATGATTGAAGACACACAACTCGCTCTTATCTCAACCATGCCAATACAAGGTGCTTGGCGGAAGGTCGAAAAAAATTAAGGGATAAAAACTTAATTTTTCTCCCCATGTACTATAGTTTTTACTTGCAACTTTATTGTCTGTCTTGATTAACATTTACCAACACACACAACATGTAATTTTGTTTTTATTAATAACTTTATGATTTTTCCTGTGGAAAAAAAAAGTGTCATGACAACAGAGACTATGAAATATTTAAAATTTCCCAATATTCGACCTACTACTACAATTTTGGAGCTAGAAAATATATCTAAAGTTGTACCTGAGGGAATATTAGAAGACATCATTTTTTCTTTGGATTCGTGGGAATATCCTATAGAATTTCTAATCTTACAACCAAAAAAAAAATTAGGAGGCCATCCTTTAATTCTAGGCAGACCATGGTCAGCCACAAAAGATGCCTTGATTGGATGAAGATTAGGAAGTATGACCATAACACATTGAGATGAACGGAAACATGTTACACTCTATACTCCAGCAGAATCTCCTTCTTTATTATCATGGCTTGATGACCAAAAACAACAAGAAACTCAATTTGTTCTAGGTATTAATCAAGTCTTTAATTTTAGAGAAGAAGAAGAAAATGAGGATCTAATAGACCTTTTAATCTCAGAACCTGATATTTCTGAGCAGCTGATAATAACACAATATGAAGCTATAAATCATATTTTGAATCAATTTTTTCAGGAAAATTGTACTATTAAATCATTTCAAAATTCATTTGAAACCATTTTTCCTGTTAACTCTGTTAGTGTCAGTTTTGCATCCTATCACCAGTGATCAAATGGACTCTTATCATGTTTTAATAGGGCCCTTAAGTCAAAATTTTGTCATTTCATTAGGTCATCATGAAAAAATTTGGTCACTGGATGTAGATCTAGGTCTATTTTTACTCCTTCCAAAGTTTTACCAATTTCTGGTTCATTTCACCTCTCAGCTGAGCGTACCTTCATTCAAAAATTTTCATCATCATTACAGTCATCTTTATCATGGTTTCATTCAGTCCAGAGTCTCCATTAGGTCTTTAGGGTTCCAAGGTCATCAACATCATTCCATGCATAAATTCCAACAAGTGGAGGAGTGACAATAAAGTAATTTCATAAATAAATTTGATTTCAAAGAAAAAATGTAATTTTATGTTCTTAATTTGTAATAAGTACTTCAAAGTTCCAAGTAGATGCAAATTCTTAAGTTCCATCAACAAATGTTTAAGGTTCCAGGAAGAAGTTCAATGTTCCAAAGCCACAAAAAGTTCAAAGTTCAAATAATCAAGCTTCAAGGTTCCAGCAAAAAGAAAATGAAAGGTTAATTTTGAAAAGGAAAATGTGGGTCCATGATCATTTAATGATTTTATTCCAAGTTTAAAAGACCCCAAAGGACCAAAAGACATTCATTCTTACTCTTCAACTCGAGCTCCCAACTTGAAAAATTCAAAAATCAAATTTTACTTCAAGAAATAGAGTTTCTGGTGCAGTGTTGTGCTTTTCCTTAAGGCATTACGCTTTTCTGTGGAGCACATTGTTCTTTTCTATGGAGAACATTGCGCTTTTCCTTAAGGCGCTACACTTTTTCGAAGAACACCACACTTTTTCCAATGAAGCTATGTTTTGTGCATTGGAGGTTAAGAGTGGTTGTAAAAGTTTTCTTCATCTCTGCTACAGTCTTCACATGGTTGCAAACAAGTAAGTAAATCCATTTCACCCCACCTTTCATCAGTTCTTTCATGATTATGTTCAAGGAATAATTTATCCCTCCATTACTGCTCTTTTCTCAAAAGCACTGCGCTTTATGGTGTACATTATTTTGTTAGCCTACAAACCCTAGGATCCTTACCCTAACTTCTTTACATCTAAACTAATCCCTAAGACTCTAATTCCCATCCCAATTTAATCTCTTAGATCCTATTCCCTAAAAACCTACCCCTACGCTGCACTTTTATAGGCATCTCGACTATACCCCTATAATTAAATTCTCTATCCCATCTCCCTTGTCATTTTAACTCCCCTCCACCTTCCTAAGGTTCCCAACTCCCCTACACCCTTCCCTAAATTTTCCCACACCTATCTCAACTCCTTAACCCCATCATCCCATTCCCTTTTCCTTTCCCCTCTCCCCTAGGGTTTCTAGCAAATTAAACACCATGGAGGAAGAGGGAAATACCTACAACAAAGGAGGGAGAATCTCAAGGTTTTATCCATCAGACACCAGTGAGTTCATGTCATCACTCATAGCAGTCAAATGCTTCCAACATGTGGGTTATTATGAGTTTTTTGAAATGATCCAAAGAGTGCAGAGCCATCCAGATTTGACCAGGATCTTCATCACAAACCTCTAGAAATACTAAGTCACCATTGCAGGGGTGACATTCACCATTTCAACAGATATTATTGCAGGAGCAGCAAAGATATTTAATGTAGGTGAAAAGTGGTTCACAACTCAGGAATTGGATGCCCAACTATATCAACCTTACCTCAAAGCATCATACAAGGATAGCATCAAGAAAATATTCCCTTTTGGTCAGATACTTGATAGGTTTTCTCCCGTGATGAAAATCATAATGAATTATTTCACTTGCGAGGGAAGATTCTCTAGACTCTACAACTACCACATTAGGTTACTCATGCATTTTTATAGGGTGAAGCTTCTCAATGTTCCTTATTATTTGTACAGGAGAATTGACAAGATGACCTACAAGGTACAACAAAAATAATATGAGCTCCAAATGAACAGTATTTTCCATCACTCACTTATTAAAATCATTTTTCTTCACCATCTCAAATAGTTGAACATTGCATGGGAAAATTTTATCGAGGCATAGGTCTTCACATCTCCATCCAACCAGTCTTCTAGATCTATTCCACCATCAGCACCAATTACACAAACATAAGTTGGGTCATCTAGCAGGGTTGTAGTTAAGAAGAGAAAAAATGGGCAAATAGTTCAGAACTTATCAGAGAGGAAATAGGGAAGTGTTTGCTCTACAAATTATGGAAGGGGCCTTGCCTTCTACATCAACAAAGCAGGGATATTATAAGCAATAGGAAACAGTTTTCCAAGAGAAAGAAGTCCTTCAGCATGACATTGAAACGGTGGACTTGGAGTCCCAAGATGAAAATGAAACCCTAAACCTAGTCATCAAAGAAAAATATGCCAAAATCAGAGAGCTATAAGACAATTTGGCAAGGTACAAGTTTTTTATCTCCTTTCTTAAGCAAGAAAACAAACAGTTAAAGGAAAAGCAAATACTCTTGGAAAAGGACATGTTTAAGGCTACTAGGAAAGATGTCAAAGGATTAGTAGTGATTGGACATGATAAATATGATGAGGATGAGTCCCAAATCACTAGGAAAAATTGAAGAACAAGGGGCCTAAAAAGAGCATTGGAGCTAGAAAAAAACATGAGGCACTTCTTGTAGAGGAACTCACTTTTGAGGAAAGGATTACCATGGAAATCAATGAAGATAGGGAAATTTGGCTTGATAGAGTAAACATACATCTAAATAAGATCCTTCAAAAAACTAACAAGGATAATAATATGGTGAGGCACATGGCCCACCACTACTACACTAGAAACAAGGTCTGCAATATCAAATACAAGTGAATGCAAAACAAGCTAAAAGAAACCCTAATCACAAAGAAGAAGAGGGGCAAACTAATTTGCTAGCTGATGCATCATTGATTGCATAAAAAACCTAATTTGGACCTTACACAACAATTTTGAAATTTTTGAAGAAGTTTTTTGGCATTTTTGACATTTTGGCCAAATTTTACTAGCTTTTGCACATTTAGACTACAAAAAGCGTAGTGTGGGCCACGTTGCGTTTTTTCTGGAGGCCTCCAAATGATGCAAACTCAGTTGGGTTGGAAAGATATTGGCTTATACATCATATTTTGACTCCTGGAAATAAAAAATCTCAGCTTTTGCTAGTGGAAAATCTAAAAAACATTAAAAAAAAACACCTTTCTGTGAGTTTTTTCAACCACACAGTGTGCTTTTTGACCAGTTTTGGAAAAGTAGGATTTCAGGGGCTTAACTTCATCATTTTCAGTTCTTAATGATATTTTGGACAACTAGACAAGGAAATATTTTCAATTAGCTATCGTGAGCTCAATTTGGACTTTATAAAGGTAATCAAAATTCAACTTGAAGCTCATGTTGTGCTTTTCTCAGGGGCACGCTATGCTTTTTGCACTCACGTTGCGATTTTTCATTTTTCCTGTTATCTTCAGAATTTCGAGATTTTCTCAGTTGGATGATAAATTTTATCAAATTATACTGTTGTAAAGCTGTAAATAAAATTTAATTATGTCTATTATATTTACTAAAAGTAGATACATCAAGTAGAATTTGTATTTTTAGGTCAGGTGAATCAGTTTCACCAAAAAAGGGAAAGTTTTTTTATCTCCCTAGTCATTAGGATTCTAGTTGAAGATTTTGGGAAACAGATCCAAAAGTCATGGATTCAACTCCTAAGAGTGGGAGAAGTCTTTTTTGGTGTATACCTTTCAATTACTTTGTCATTGCAAGGGTTGGATGCTATGGAATTGATCTTTGAACACTAGTGTATTCAGTGGTTTTGGCAGGAACTAACAGACCAAATTCGTAGCTATTGTGGTGGGATTTATGTGGTATGTGTTTTAGCAGTGTTACCTCTTATGTTTTCATATGTTTTAAAGTATAGTACCTTTCATATTCATGTCCATGTCTTATGTGATTTATTTCTAAGTTGATAAGCAAAATTCATTATTTTGATGTTATGTTTTCGAGAAGTTACCATAGTTATGTTCACTTTCTTCTGATATAAACGAATTCATGATTCCCATGCTCATTTTGAAATCCTATTAGTATATAATATTCACCAGGATACCTTGAAAGTGATAAAGTGTGTGCCTACCTTGCCTCATCATATCTCTGCAAGTTTGATTTTCAGTGCCCTGACCTAATCTTTCCTAGACCTAATTTACCATATAGCACCAAATCTAAATCAATCAAACCCTAGATCCTAATATAACCAGCCTAAAATCCTTCATGACCAACTCAATTTGTCTTTGATCCTATTGAGAGATCCCTCTCAACCTAGTAGGGCTAGCTACTAGGTCAAAGTGGTCAATGGTTAGCTTTGCTGGTCTCCTTCTCAGCCTTCGATGATCCGGTGGAGTGATAACATTTTGGAAACCATAATCGGGAACGAAAGTGACATATCGTCCCTAGTTTTATAATAATTTCATCAAATTCTAGGCCTATGGGAGATAGGCCTTAGTCTTCATGAAGGTTGATTTGAAAGTTGCAAAGAACTGTGTTGCGGAAATATAGAACATTCTAGATTCCAGAAGATACATTAGATCGAATCCAGATCCTCATCCAGCTGATCCAGTTGAAGATCCAGAGAAACTTGTTCAGAAGCAGAGATCCCAACACTCATAATTTCATTCAAATCCTTCTCCATTGGTAATATCTTCCTTGTTACCTGCAAAATTTTTATCTCTCCAAGACATAACTTTTGATTTGAATTTTGAGTTGTCTCTATTTCGATAAAAGTCTGAAACTTCACTATTTGAGATAGTATTTGAACCATTGAGGCTATTTGAAGTAAAATCATTGTCTGAGGTAGTTTTTCATTCCCTGAAAGTTGAAGATAATTTACTTCCAAAAGAATCTAAATCTGAATCAAACTTTGAAAGAAAAGTCTGGAGTCAATTTGATAGGCTTGAAACGTTAGCTAATCAACTTCAATACACATCTAAAAAGGCCATCATCCAATACTAGCAAGAGTCATTGTTCATTTCGACACAGTCTCAAACAGTTGTTGCCTCCTAATCTACACCTTATACTTCATTACCTTCTCATTCAACCTGTTATAGGTCAATTTGGGTGCCATTCCCAATGACCTGGTTAACTGGACATCATCTCCAAGACCAATTATTAAGGGTCTATCATTCCCTATCATTTCAGTTGCTACATGCCCTAAGACAAGAAACAAGACAGATCAAGCAATACTTTCATCAAGCAAAGGTTTCCATGGTTTGAAGCTTATTATATAGCATATGAGGGCTCATCAACGTAGGCTCTAAGGGGCCTAAATGTGTTGCATATGCAGGTAGCCCCATGCAAAGCTGCTCTGCAAAGCACTTCCTAACATTCACAGGTGCGTTGGTCACATTAGGAGCGAAATTCTCATTGTTTCAAAATCTCCAATTGGCCAGTGCCTTCTAGAAGAGTTCACATGTGTTAAGCTTCGGACCCAAGTTTCCATTTGACATCTACATTACTGGAAACGTGTCTTGCCTATTTTTGGAAAGTTATTGATTGCAAAACAACCTACAGTTCATCTATAAATTGAGCAGAGATCTAAGTGCTTGAGGGGGAATAATTTGAGTAGAGAAATGTTGGAGAATTTTCAATTGAGAGCTAGATTTGTAAAGCTACTTCTGGAGAGATTTATACTGTGATGAGGCTTGGGAACGTTGTTGGAAGGTTACTTCAAATTATTCACGAGGTTGTAACCTCTCCTTCTATCATCAATAAAGAGTACTGCTTATTTTTCCCTATATGCATCTGTATTGACTTTGATTTTCCATATTCGAAGATCTTGGTTGATGTATATGGTTTATGATTTAATGACTTAGCTAACTAGCTTGAATAGATATCTATATTATTGCATCTTCTCTTGTTTTAGTGTTCTATATTGCAGGAAGCATTTAGCCCACAAACTGCTTGAATTTGAAGCTGCAGCGGAAGTGACAGAAGGAGCCATTTGGAAGTGACTGAACAAGTAAGCCTCCAATACTCTCTGTGTATATATTCTGATTTAGGAGAAATGGTCGTATAGTCTTTCACCTGTTGTTCTATACTAGCACCTATCTAGGGAAGTGTGATTTATCCGTAATTCATAGTTCTGGCCCAACAAATTGGTGACTCCACTGGGTATAATTTCTCTTATTTCTAGGTGTTTAAGCCTCTGATTTGCTTTGTTTATCCACCCAGTAGTTGTTACACATAAATATTAAAAAATTTCAGAGCTTAATTTGCAAAGACAGTGAGTTAAAAAATAGTATTTTTCTTTGTATACTGCACCCAACGCACCCTTAGATAGGACACAGTGCTTTGCAGAGCACTGTCTCCCTTCCTAGCCTGCATTGCAGAGCACTGTCTCCCCTTGGAGACTATGTTGACTCTTGAAAGTACCCAAACTCCCTTGAATTTGACTTTGCAACTTGCTTCAGTTTTGTTTGCTGCTGTGTTCTGAAAAGTTTGATGCTCAATTGACCAGTGACTCTATATACTTCTTCTCCTTTGACTGAAAATTTGTTCAATGTTGTTTTAAAAAGTTTTTTCTTTATAATTGACAAGTTGATTTCAAAGTACTTTTTATGGTCGCATTAAGAATCATTTGCTTTTGAAATAGGAAATTGTCGTAAAATGTTCATTTCCTTGATAGGAGAAATTGTTGTTGAAATCCTCGTTTTTCCTTCAAAAGAGATTTTTTTTTTTGTATTCTTCGTTTATCGAAAGTAAAAATCATTTGAATTGTTGATTTAGTGCACCTAGTTTCTTTTCTGCATTCATAACATTAAGTTAACTGAAAAGTAAAACTTGCATTTGCATGTAGAATAATGTGTGCTTTGCAAAAGGAACATTATGAAATCTGCATTTAGTTTCAGATTCATTGATTTGTTTTGTTCATTGATTTGTTTGCTCTCAAATTATTTTTCTCTCTTCCCTTAGTAGCTAGGTTCTTCATTGAAAAAAGTTGAAAGTGAAAGATTGTTTATCATTCTTAGTTGAATTTTAGGAATTTCATACACATCATCACGGTGAACCTTTGAAAGAAAAATTGTTAAGCAAGATCAACATAAAATTAATCTCAATTTACTTAACAACGCTTTGGAACCATAACAATAACATTTAGAAGATCTAGGCTAGAGACATGTTCCAGCATCATAAAACATAGTAGTTGTCATTAACTTGTCTGCGATACATTCTGACTATGATACCTCACTCCACATACGTAATTATATTGTAGCTCGTCCACGTACTTTCGGGTATATCGGGAAGTGTTACAGTACGATAAGTATAAATGGGTGTTCTCACTGTGCGGTTTCACATCAGACAGCGCTAATACGGACTTGGGCCTCCACGTACCTTTGGGTGTATTTGGGAGGAAAAAATTTAGGTGTTGTTGTCGAAAATTATTGTCTACCCTAGAGACAGCCTAGAGTTGCTATAGACCAGTGCCTAGGACATCTTAGCATAGCAAGGAGCTCATAATATATCTTGGGTTGTCAATCCAAAAGCTCTCTTACTATCTCTTGTAAAACAAGGAAATTAGTTTAAATGGAACCAAACTCTCTCAGAAGCTGATACAAAGATAAGAATAATGTAGGAACGGCATGCAAAACTCCAATACAAAAACTTTGAACGGTTAGACGACACGAAGGGCCAATTCCGACTTGGTAATATGCAATCCAAATATCAAAAGTGGATGCGATGAGAAAGTTGCGAAGGAGATACTAGTACTATGGGGTGATACCCGAGATACCATAATGAGAACCACATATGAAACATCAACTAAGAATCAACACATAAACTAGTAACATTTTAAAAGCACCCTCATAAGTAACTAATGGCATAAATATGAATGACATAGACACAGAGTGAACATATATCATAATGAAGCATATTTATGACGCTTGACTATTAGTGTAGACTTAGCTAGGATTTATCTTACTTTAAGATCGATAAATACACTGCATTAGAACATGATACAAGAAGATAAATAGCATTAAATGAGATATTATATTAACACATAAGAAGAGATTACATACTGTGGGATACCAAAGACCAGAATCCTCATTACAGTTATAACTCCTCCTCACTGAGACCCTACGGGCTCTGAGCCTTCATACAGAAAATTTACAAGATGTATACAAAGCCTTTCACTGCACAGTTTGCTGATAGAAATCTGGAACCCTTACAATGTTTTTCTTCTGGAGTTTTATAGGAGAGGTAGAAAACTCTAGAGAACTAGGTAGGTGATGCACATTTAATGATTTGATTTGAAACAAAGTGGCGGAAACATTCATGCCCATACTGTTAAATGACTAGGTGGTATTATCTTGTACTTTGAGATCTGCCTACTGAAATAAATGCACTGGAACAAATCTTTTCAGGAATGCAGCATAGGGGTAAATCTTCACGAACATTCTGTACTTTCCTGAAGAAAACTTGGCCGAAGTAACACCTTGAGAGTATTGCTTCCTGTACATTATACTCTCTGCCTTTAAATGCCTAAATTTGAATTTGAAACCTTTCATGCCGGACATTGAATTCTTTGCTCCTTCATTAATATTTTGCTGCTGCTGCATTAATGTTTTCATCTGTAAAATCTTGGTTTGGAATGGCTCTGGAGGTTTGGATAGATTTTGAACCTTGTTGTTTTAATGAGTGTCATGTCACGGCAGCTCCATGGGGCTTCCCTTCGTAAATTTGTCTCTGAAAAATTATCTTTGGAAGAGGCCTTGGCTTTTGTAATGGAGGCGGTAATTAATGGCGATTTTCTTCCTCCCGCACCCTGCAAAATACACAAACCTAGTTAAGAAAGCAGATGCACAAGAGAGTGAATGCAGTGGAGGTGACTTAGGTGACAAGGTGGTGTGATAAGATGACGGAAGCATGAAGGACAGCAGTGAAAAAAACAGGGGAGCGACGATGAATTGGCTGGGTGGAGGTTGATAACGTGAACACTGAAACATGACATATGAACGGAATGTATAAATGGTAGAGGAGGAATGTATTTGACACGTGGAGTGGTGACGTGGAGGGGTGGAATAGTGAAAAGCAGCAGAAGAAATGATAGTAGTGTAAAGGCCCAAAGGTTTTCACTTAGGTGAATCACAAAAGGAAACGGGGAAAAACGATGGAGCGGAGCAGTGGATGTGGGACCTGGTCACAGCGGAGGGTGATTCATTAAGGTTTAATGAAAAATGCAAAGGTTTGACTATACACGGAAATACAAATAAATACGATGAATTGTAATGGAACGAGGTGGGAGCGATCATACGAGGTGGGGCCCGGGAAGCGCATCGCAAAATCGCGAAGGTAGAAAATGCGATGGCGGAAAGTGGCACCAAACAGAAAAGAGCGCTCGCGATATTGCGATGGGGTGGGGTTGCGAAGGGCGGAAAAATGCGATGGGGAAATACGATGGGGGGAAAGACTGTATGGTGGGCCCAAGCTGGATCGCAAAATCGCAAGTAGAGAAAGTGCGATGGGAGAATATGCGACCGGCGGAAAGTGCGATGAGGAAAAATGCGATGGCGCGATGAGACGATCGCATCGCAAATATTTGCGATGGATCTAACAAGCATAACACATGAAAATGCGATCTGCGATGGATGCGATTTGCGATAAACGCTCTAAGGGGCAGCGCTTGGTCACAGCGCTTGGTTACATGGTAATCAAAATAGAGGGGGCTGAGACCTCAGGGGCTAGGCCCGATATAACTTTAATCACAGATTTTTAGCCTTTGTACAATGTAATTTCTGGGTGGGCAGGATAACGATAGACAGCATATGGAGGTCTAAGGCCACGATGGGGGTTTTAAGAGGATTCGAAAATGACAGCAGGCCAAGAATTTCTATGTATGGGCTGACATGTACAACATCGGCTCCATCTGGGGACAACATGTTCATCCTTGGACATGTCGAGAACACGTAGATCTCAGGCCATTCTGTATGCACATTCTGTTCTTCAATCCCCCTGCATTTTCTTCAAAACTCGTCGGCCCTACCCTTTACTGAAATAAAAACTGAAACAAAATTATATACAATATGATACAACAGGCACTCCCGGCCTGAATTAAAACTGGAAATAGGGTTTTAGGAATTGGCCATTGACAAGGTTGTTAAGCAGATCACCCTGTAAATTTTCCAACATAAATGTGTTATTCCCCATTTGTCCTGCAAATTTAAATGGACCGATCCATAGTGGATCAAATTTGCCATGTTTTCCCTTTTCGGCTCTTCTAACATCCCATCTGAGAACCAGGTCACCAGTTTGAAATTTCCTGTCTTTTGCATGGCGATCAAAAACATTTTTCATTTTTTCTTGATATTCTGTTAACCTCTGATTCACTCGGTCTCGTGTTTCCTCTAATTCTACCAGTTGATTAATTCTTCTAACCATATCAGCTGGTTCTTCTTGACTTTCCTGCATGAAACGTGCCACTGGAAAAGCCAATTGCACAGGAAACACAGCTGCTCGCCCATACACCAATTCATAGGGAGATTTCCCTGTTTCTCTCTTGCTAGTTATTCTGTTTTCCCACAGAGAAAACTTTAATTGGGAATCCAAATTTTTCTGATTCTCATTTATGGTTTTCTTCAAGGCCCTCACCAGAGTTTTGTTGGAAGATTCTGCCAAGCCATTCCCCTATGGATAGTAAGTTGTGGAGTGATTTAATGCAATATTATATTGCTGGCAGAAAATTACAAATTTATTGGACTTGAAGGCCTGTGCATTATCAGTTACAATTCTAGCTGGACATCCAAACCTGGATATGATATTTTCTTCCATGAACTTGATAATTACAGTGTCTGTAGCATTTCTTGTAGGTATGGCTTCCACCCATTTTGTAAAGTAATCTGTAGCTGTTAATATCCATTTGTGTTGGCCACTTGAAGGGGGATGTATTTCTCCAATAAAATCTAATCCCCATTGCTGGAATGGTTCATTTACATAGAAAGCTTAAAAGCTGGGAGTGGGGAAAACACAATGACTTTTGTCTCTGACAGGGTACTGGCCTGTCACTTCTCATGTTAAAAAAATCTCCAAATAACTTTGGCCACAGTAGAAACATTGTGAACTTTATGGTGGCAAGCCCTCCAGCTGTAATGTCCTCCACAGATTCCTTCATGAAATTCTATCATTATATTCTCCACTTCATTTTATGTAAGGCATAATAGTAATATTCCTGAAGGATCTCTCCAATATAGCTGTCCATTAGCAACTATGTATTTCTGGGATTTCATTCTTACAGCTCTGTATTTTACCTTATCACAACTTGGAGGGCAGCTGAGTGTTAAAAGATATTCAACTATTTCTTTATACCAAGGACTAGTGAGATATTTTGTGTGTATCTTTTGAGTGGCCAGCTCTAGTCCATGTTGTCCTTCTCCTTCTTCTGACTCCTCATTTGCTATCAGACAGATTTTTATACCTTTTGCACCGTGATTTTGATTGAGACAAAATTTTGACTGGCCACGGCCTTTAAACTTAGTAGTGTTGTAAATATCGCTGCATTTTTGCAATCCATCTTCCTCTTTTTGCCTTCACTTTCCTTCGAACGGGGATATCATGGCCATTTACAACGGAACAGCGATGTGAGAGCGCAAAACATCGTTCTAAAAGCAGCAGGGGATTCCATGAGCTGCTGCTGCTTCAGCCTGTGTATTTCAGTGCATCATGTAATACCTGACTGAAAAAGGCTATGGGCTGCTCATATCCATCTTCATTTTTTTGTAATAAGACTCCTGCTACTGTATGGGGTGAAGCAAATGAAAATATTATAAATGGCTTTTTATAATTTGGCCCAGCTAGCATAGGAGCTTCAGCAAATTGTTGTTTTATCCTTGTAAATGCATCTCTAGGTTCCTGAGACCATTTTACTTCGTTATTCTTTTTCAACATATCAGTTATATGCCTAACTGTCTCAGCATAGTTAGGAATAAACCTTCTCAGAAAATTGATTTGGCCTAGAAACACCTGCACTTCCTTCTTATTCCTGGGTAAAGGAATATTGTTTATAACTTCAACTCTCTTAGGGTCTATTTTCACACCATCTTTAGTTACAATGTGCCCTAAGAGTTTTCCCTCATCTAATGCAAATAAATATTTTTGAGGATTGAGGGAAAGACCATACCTTCTACATTTTTCAAAGGTTCTCTGCAAGTGTTGAATGTGTTCAATATCATCCTTTGAAAATACTGTGATATCATCCAAATATACCACCAAAAACTTGTGTTTCTCTCCAACAAAGGCTATGTCCATTGCCCTCTGAAAAGTAGCTCCTGCATTAATTAATCCAAATGGCATCCTGGCATACATTAATGTTCCCCATGGTGTAGTGAAGGCTATTTTCTTTTGATCCTCTGGAAGTACAGCCACTTGATTATAACCAGAAAACCCATCCATCATTGAAATTCTGGAGGCTCCGACCACTTTCTGTAGAATGTGGTCTATCTTAGGCAATGAATGACCTCTTATTCATTCTATTTAAGTTTCTAATCTGCACTACTTATTTCTCCATTTTCTTTGAGCAGGAACAGTTTTCTGTTCCTTGAGTATCTGATGCTTTGGTGTTCTGGCCTTAGTGACATGATTTCTTTTTCAATAGAGGGAAGAAATAAGAGATTTATACACACAAACCCAGCATAAGGCTTTTGCGCTCTTCTCTCAAAAGGTGCCACTCTTGCAGTACCTCAACATCAAAAGTTTTAAGGTCTTAAATCATGAATAGCTGTTATCCTTATAGCTAAATGTTGGTCACCTGTTACTATTCTTAAGGATTTTGGATATTTAAAACGTTACATGGCACCGACACTAAATTCTGATTTAAATCTTCCACTTGTTCTTCTTCTACTATTTTACTGTGCTGCAATGGAACATCGTTTTTATCAAAAAATCTTTCTAGAGGTACCAGCCCTCTAGGTATGATATTTCCTTTCAGATGCGGCACTTTATTGCCTGCTATTTTTTCTTCCCATTTGTTTTCTACAACATTTTCAGCTTCCTCTTCTTCATTATCATCAATCTCCATATTCGAGAATTCTCCCACTGTCTCCAAGAATATCTTCATCTGTTCATCATCTTCAAATACCTGCCAATGTTTAACATTATCTGGGATTGATGGTCTGTATCGTACTTCAATTTCATACCTCAAAAGAGGATTCTGTGGAGGAAGAAATGTACTTGCAGCCACAGCAAGAGAGTCTGCCATTCTGTTCTGCTCCCGGGGTGTGAACTGTATGTTAAATGCTAAGAAGAAATTCTCCACCATGTCCCATACTTCATTTCTATATGCTTTCAGGCGAGGATGCTTGGTTTGGCTTTGATTTCTGACTTGTCTTACCACCAACTCAGAGTCTCCCATGACTTTTAAACTTTGTATGCCCATATTCTTGGCTGTCTGTAATCCCAACAAAAGTGCTTCATATTCAGCTACATTATTGGTAGCCTCATATTCCAATTTAAAGGACAGTGGGACCCATTTTCTTGTAGGAGAGATTAATAACACCCCAGCTCCATTGCCTTCTCTTGAATTTGCCCCATCAAAATGTAAAGTCTAGATCCCAGCTTCATAATTTTTTGAAGGCTGCTCATCCTTAATTTTGAGGGAGGATTCATGCACATAATTTTGATCTTCTTCTAGCATAAAGCATGAAAAATCTCCTTCTTTACTATAGACTGGTGAATTTTCAGAGTTATCAGCCTTAGTAACTACCTTGACAAATTTAGTCTCTCTGTATAACCTCCTCTCCTGTCCACCAAAAACTGGGATGGTAGCATATGTTAAATCCATCTTAATTGACCCACCAATTTTCGTACCCCAGGACCTTGACAGCAACATGCCAAAGCGGGCTGGGATATCAGCCACCACAATGTCCATGACCACACTCTTTGCTGGAATTTGGGCCAAATTGACCACTAAATCTTTAATCATCCCCAAGCATTTGACTCTTTTGGAATCAAATGAATAAAGGTCTTTATATGGGCGTGTGATTTGCAGTCCTAGTTGTTCCATGACGGATAGAGGCATAAGATTATGGGAAGCCCCAGAATCTAACATAAAATTGTGTAACAGCAGGTCATGAATAACTAGAGACACATAAAAAGGAGGAGTAGAAGGATCTACTTCCTCAACATGTGGGCCAAATACTACCATGGGTATTTCTTCTTGAAGGTTTAAACTATCAGGTACAATTGATATTTCAGGAGGGAGCATAAAAGAAGTAACTTGAGACTGATATGCAGGTTGTTTTAGCAGCTCGGTCAAGGGGACTGGAATTTTAATTTTCTCAAGTTCTTTTTGCAAACTAAAAGCAGGAGGGGGCTTTTCTATCACAACTTCTTTTGACTCTTTATTTTCAGCTGAAAATTTAATTTCTTTTGACACATATTCATCATTAGGAGGACTGACTACTTTTGAAGAAGAAGGAATCTGATCATTAGGCTGTAAGGGAGTATTTAGAGGATTCTTACCTTTTTCTGTGTTTCTCTTTTTGGCTGATTCCTTCTGAGCAGGTACCTCCTTCTGAGGTGGCTCCTCTTCTTGATCTTGAGTTCGGGTACTCTTCCTTGAAGATCTGAGATCATATTTTCTATTAAAGTGTGCTTGCATGAAATCAACAAATTGTTTACAATAATGATCAATCTCTGCTTCTTCTTCTTCTTCTTGCAATGGGCATTCCATTTCATCATTGTTTGAGAAAGCAAGATTTGAATGTTCTAGTTCATAAGCAGCATCTTCAGTGGAGTCATTTGTTGGACCTTCCAGGTACAAAGGATGTGGTACCTAATCTTGCTGCTCCTTTGCTTCCCTTGGCAATATTTGCAATGGTGGTCTCTTATACTGGGGATTGTATCATCTGTTTGGAGCATTATAGAAATTCTTGGGAGCTGCATTTTTAGCCTCCAATTCAAGCTTGAACATATTCTTGACCATCTTACTTATTTCATCCATCTCATCTGCATCCTTATCTTGATTGGAAGTGGATAATTCTTCTTTTCCCCTCCTTCTAACATCCTGTTCATCCTTCCCTTTTAATTTTCTAGTGGAAGCAAAGTTCGCTTCCAATTCAAGAGCGTCTGACTGAGCATCATCTAGGGTGGCAGGCTTTCTCTCTCTGAGAGAGAAACCGAAATCTGAATCAAAGGCTGCAATGAAAACAACTTTTGCAGCATTTTGATGAGGCTTCATATCTACAGGGAGATTTAGATATAACTTATTAAATCTCTTAATAAACTCTGACACCCCTTCATTATGTCTCTTCTTGAGTGTATTGAACTCAGTGAGACATTGTCCATGATCTTTCTTTTCTCCCCATTTCCTGAGAAAAGTATTCTCCATGTCATCCCAGGTGGTTACTGAATGGTTTCCCAATGTCTTGAACCATTTTCTGGCCTCACCATCTAGAGATTTAACAAAAAATCTTAAGACCACGTCTAAATGTTCAACATTAAGGTTCTCTGCAAAGGAGAAGAAAGTCTCAATATGTCTCTGAGCATCAATTTCATTTTCACCATTGAATCTAGGCAAAATCTTCAAATAATCTTGTGGCATATCATTCAACACTTGTGGTAAGGCCAGTAGAGCGTATTTGTTCAATAGGAAAGCAGGAACATTAGCCATTGGAGGAGGTGGGAGCTATGCAACAATTTGATTTACAAATGGAGGAAATGGAGGAGGTGGGAGAGGAGTATGTATAACAATGGGAATAAATTGCACAGAAGCCTGAGGTGTAGATGGTAATAGTTCATGGTTAACAGCAGCTACTTCTGTGACTTCTTTAACTTCTTCAGCCTCAGGGGTAGGATGAGGGTTATCTTTGGTTCTAGCACTTCCCCTGGGTGGGCTATCTGAGTAATATTCGGGATTTTCCTCAGTGGAATCGAAATTTTCAACCAGGATTTCTTGAGAAGAGGAGGATGGGAAGTCTTCTGCAGAATGTTCAGGGTTTTCAGCACGAACTGACTGTCTTTCTCTCCAACTTCTCCTATGTATAATATTTTCTGGGTCAGGCACAGAAGGTATCTTCGACTGTGATGTATCTGACCTCAAATGTGGCTTTCGAGGAGCCAGGACTACCAATAGATTTATCAAATAAACAATAGTGGAGTCGCCAAGGTGAGAGATATACAACTCTTCAACTCTCTGTGCTCACCTGATTAGAGAGTGAATATGATTTGTCGAGGCCCAGGGAAATTGATTTTCTTAAATTCGTCCCCGGCAACGGTGCCAGAAAGATGTTGTCAACAACTATTGTCTACCCTAGAGACAGCCTAGAGTTGCTATAGACCAGTGCCTAGGACATCTTAGCATAGCAAGGAGCTCATAATATATCTTGGGTTGTCAATCCAAAAGCTCTCTTACTATCTCTTGTAAAACAAGGAAATTAGTTTAAATGGAACCAAACTCTCTCAGAAGTTGATACAAAGATAATAATAATGTAGGAACAGCATGCAAAACTCCAATACAAAAGCATCAGACAGTTAAGAGACAGCTTACTGCAAAGAGGGCCAGTTCAAATAGTATGCCACAGAAATCAAATATCAGAAAGTGGATGCAGTGAGGAAAACATGAAGGAGATACTAGTTAACATGAGGCTGATACCCAGATACACAACAGAACGACATATGGGCTTATCCAACTAAGAATCAATACATGACAATGGAATTTTAAAAGCACCCTCCTCAAGTAACTAATATAGCAGAAAATATGAATGACATGAACATGGAATAGTATATCATGACTAGGCCTATTTAAAGCGCTTTACTAATCCAAGTATGGGCACCAACTAGGATGAATCCTTACTTAATATCAGTGAGCCACTCGCATTCTAGAACATGATACAAGAAGATAAATGTAATGAAATGAGATATTATATTAACACATAAGAAAAGATTACATACTGTGGGATACCAAAGACCAGAATCCTCATTACATTTATAACTCCTCCTCACTGAGACCCTACGGGCTCTGAGCCTTCATACAAAAACTTTACAAGATGTATACAAAGCCTTTCACTGCACAGTTTGCTGATAGAAATCTGGAACCCTTACAATGTTTTTCTTCTGGAGTTTTATAGGAGAGGTAGAAAACTCTAGAGAACCAGGTAGATGATGCACATTTAATTATTTGATTTGAAACAAAGTGGCAGAAACATTCGCGCCCATACTGTTAAATGACTAGGTGGTATTATCTTGTACTTTGAGATCTGCCTGCTAAAATAAATGCACTGGAGCAAATATTTTCAGGAACGCAGTATAGGGGTAAATCTTCACGAACATTCTGCACTTTCCTGAAGAAAACTCAGCCAAAGTAACACCTTGAGAGTATTGCTTCCTGTACATTATACTCTCTGCCTTTAAATGCCTGAATTTGAATTTGAAACCTTTCATGTCGGACATTGAATTCATTGCTCCTTCATTAATAATTTGCTGCTGCTGCATTAATGTTTTCATCCGTAAAATCTTGGTTTGGAATGGCTCTGGAGGTTTGGATAGATTTTGAAACTTTCTGTTTTAATGAGTGTCATGTCATGGCAGCTCCCCGGGGCTTCCCTTCATAAATTTGTCTCTAAAAAATTATCTTTGGAAGAGGCCTCGGCTTTTGTAGTGGAGGCGGTAATTAATGGCGATTTTCTTCCTCCGTACCCCGCAAAGCGTGCGAAACTCGTCTCCAGGGTCTACAGAGAGCATGTCCTTTTATAATTTAGCAGGCGCGGTGATAAGATGACGGAAGCAAGAAGGACAATGCTGAAAACACAAGGGAGCGATTGATGCGGAATTGGATGTGGGGTGGATATTATAAATGGAACATTGAAACATGACACATGAACGGAATGTATAAATGGTAGAGGAGGAATGTAGTTTAATTGGCTTGGAGCGATGATGGAGAGAAATAGTGAAAGCGTTTAAGAAATGATATTAGTGTAGGCAAAATTTACTTTAACGTGCAAAATAAAAACGATGGAGCGGAGCCGTGGATGTGGGACCTGGTCACAGCGGAGGGTGATTCATTAAGGTTTAATGAAAAATGCAAAGGTTTGACTATACACGGAAATACAAAGAAATACGATGAAATGCAATGGAACGCGGTGGGAGCGATCGTACGAGGTGGGGCCCGGGAAGCACATCGCAAAATCACGAAGGTGGAAAATGAGATGGCGGAAAGTGGCACCAAACAGAAAAGAGTGCTCACAATATTGCGATGGGGCGGGGTTACGAAGGGTGGAAAAATGTGATGGGGAAAAATGCGATGGCGCGATCAGACGATTGCATCGCAAATATTTGCGATGGATCTAACGAGCATAACACACGAAAATTCGTTCTGCGATGGATGTGATTTGCGATAAACGCTCTAAGGGGCAGCGCTTGGTTACATGGTAATCAAAACAGAGGGGGCTGAGACCTCAGGGGCTAGGCCCGATATAACTTTAATCATAGATTTTTAGCCTTTGTACAGTGTAATTTCTGGGCGGGCAGGATAACGATAGACAGTATATGGAGGTCTAAGGCCACGACGGGGGTTTTAAGAGGCTTCAAAAATGACATCAGGCCAATAATTTGTATGTATGGGCTGACATGTAGAACACAAGGGAAAGGTGCTTCCAAACTGCAGAACAAAGAACAGAGCCAAGGCATGGTGGCTAAAGACAACCCATCAAATCCACAAGAAAAGAACAACACCGTAAAGCCAAAGAAGGACACGGGAAAGTGGTGTGAGTTCCATAAGAGCTCCACTCACAACACAAGTGAGTGTAGGGCCAAGCAGTCGCTAGTGGCCGAGAAGAGGGATTCTGAGTCAGATGCATGCTCCGACTTCGAATCAGAACCTGAAAAGTGGAATGAAAAAGGGAAATAGATTATTGATGCGGAGCTCAATGCCACTGTTGCCACTACAAAGATCCAGAAGGAGGAACCGGAAGATCCAGAGGAGGAGGAATGTCTCTTCCACTCCCAGATGTGGGTAAAGGGCTCCCCTGTACAGTTCATTGTCAGAAATGGGAGCCAAAAGAACCTCATTTCAGCAGACGCCGTGAAGCGGTTGGGCTTGCCAACCACAACTCACCCACATCCGTACACCATCAGGTGGCTTCACCAAGGACGAGATCTCCGCGTCAGCCAACAATGTCGCCTTCCCAATAGCATCAATCCCTTCACGGATGAGGTATTATGTGACGTTTCTCCTATTGATGTTTCTGATGTATTATTAGGAAAACCATACTTGTGGAAGCTTCATGCTGTGTATGAGTCTCAACCTCGTGCTGTTATTGTTACTTTGAGAAATAAGTTGTACAAGATACCAGAGGTACCACCTCCTGTCGCTATCTCTTTGGTTACTGAAAAACAATGGAGTAAGCTCATTTCCCAAACCAGGAAATTCGTTTTCCTGATGATCCGCCCCTAGGGCAAGAAGAAGACTGTGGCCACGACCTCTAGACAGGGCTCCTCTGCACCACAACAACAAATGGATAAGGTTGTGGAGGAGTACGGGGACATCTTCACCTCACCCACAGGGGTTCCTCTGCACTGTCAGGTCAAGAACCCAACTGATCTGACCCCAGGTGCACTGCTACCCAATGGACCGATCTATCGGCGCTCTGTTCTGGAGAATGATGAAATCAAGAGGCAGATTCAGGAGTTGTTGCAGAAAGGTCACATCAAACCAAGTTCATCACCCTGTGGGAGCCCGATCGTGTTGGTACAGAAGAAGGATGGGACGTGGAGACTCTGTATTGACTATCGGGCGCTGAACAAGATCACTGTCCGGAATAGGTACCCAATCCCATGGATTGATGACCTTCTGGATCAACTCCAAGGTGCAAAATATTTCAGTAAGATCGACCTGAAGTCTGGGTATCACCAGGTACCAATTGAACCCTTTGATGTGTGGAAGACTGCCTTCAAAGCTAAGGAAGGCCTTTTTGAATGGCTGGTCATGCCTTTCGGGTTGACGAATGCTCCCGCAACCTTCATGAGGATGATGGACGACATCTTGCGGCCATTCACCAACTCATTCGTAGTGGTGTACTTGGATGACATTCTGATCTTAAGCAAGACTTGGGAAGAGCACCTTCATCACATCCGACAAGTCCTCCAAACACTGCGGCAACACAAGTTGTGTGCCAATTTGGAGAAGTGCACGTTTGGCATGACCCGGGTTCAATATCTGGGATACATTATTGATGAAAGGGGGGTGCATGTGGATCCAGCCAAGATCCAAGTCATTCGGGATTGGCCAGCCCCGACTACTATAACAGAGCTTCGCAGCTTTCTGGGTCTTGCTAATTTCTACCGTAGATTCGTGTTGGGATTCTCTTATATCACTTGGCCCTTGAGTCAAGTCACCAAAGGAGGAGCAAGAGAAAAATTCTTTTGGTCGGAACCTCAACAGAAGGCGTTCAAAGAATTGAAAAATTGCCTCTGTTCTGCCCCAGTGCTCACCTTACCAGACTTGCAGCAGCCATTTGAGATCGAGACAGATGCCTCCGACTATGCTATTGGGGCAGTTCTTACTCAACAGGGACATCCAGTGGCATATCACAGTGAGACATTGTCTGAGACAGTTCGCAAGTATCCCACCTATGACAAAGAAATGTATTCCATTGTGCAAGCCTGTCGACAATGGAAGCATTACATTTTGGGGAAGGAAACAATCATCCACATAGACCACTGGCCCCTGTAGTTCATACAGACACAAGGGAAGTTGCAGAATGATCGCCATCAGAAGTGGTCCACATATCTGCAACATTTTCATTTGAATATCAAGTACAAGAAGGGTAGCATCAATAATGTTGCAAACTGCCTCAGCCAACCACCGATCGTGGCGCTCACCACCGTGCTCAACTCTTGTGGGCATGAGACTTCTGATTGGCCACTTATCTATGAGAGTGACCCAGAATTCGGCCACACTTACAAGGCACTCTTGGGGGGTATGCAAGTTCCAAATTTTCACCTCCAAGATGCACTTTTATGTCACCTGGGACACCTTTGCATTCCTTCAAGTGAGCGTGCCAAGATGATATGGGAAGCACACTACAGTCGAGTCACTGGGCATTTCGGGGTCGAGAAAACAGTAGCAATCCTGCAGAAGTATTTCTATTGGCTGAACCTTCGAAAGGATGTCGAGAATCACATCAGATCCTGCACTACTTGTGCCATTGCCAAACCGACCATCAAGAAGCAAGGCCTATATACTCCTCTACCTACCCCTAGTCGGCCTTGGGAATCCATCTCCATGGATTACATGTCGGGCATGCCTTCTACTAAGTAGGGAAATGACTGTGTTTTCGTGGTCGTCGATAGATTCTCGAAGATGGCCATCATGGCGGCCTGCTAGAAGAATATCATAGCAGAAGCCACTGCTAAACTCTTCTTTGAACGCGTGTGGGTTCACTTTGGGATCCCACAGTCTATCATATCAGATCGGGATAGCAGGTTCCTCAGCACATTTTGGTCCAGCCTCTGGTCAATGTTGGATACCAAGCTCACCAAGTCCACATCTTTCCATCCCCAAACAGATGGCGAGACAGAGGTCGTCAACAGAATGCTTGTACACATTCTGCGCATGTACAATTCAAAGCATCCACACACATGGGACGAGATCCTCCCATATGTACAACATAGTTATAATCAGGCTCTCCACAGTTCAATCGGCCATATCCCCTTTCAGGTGGGCTTGGGATTCCAACCACTATTTCCTATTGACGTAGCCATACCATTTGCAGCTTCTCAGGCCGATTCAGCTCATGTCCAGTCTGAAGTTGACAAAGAAAGTAGCTTCATCGAGTGCATTCAACACATCTGCCAATAGGTTCATGATATATTGGACAGAGCCAATGCCAAGTACAAGCAATGCCATGATCAACACCGGGTGCCACACAACTTCCAGGTGGGCGAAAAAGTATGGCTACATTTGTAGAAGGAGTGCCTCACTGGACCCCACCGCAAGCTTTTCCCACTCTGATATGGGCCGTACACCATCACCAAGGCTGTAGGGAACAATGCCTTCGAGCTCACTATTCCAACATTCCTTGGTCTGCGCCCAGTCTTCAATGTGGATCGCCTTCGTCCTTACTTCCAACCTCTACTGGACACCTCAGACATTGCAGAACAACTCACACCAACAAAGTTAAACCCAGAATGCATGGAACAGGCCACCACAGATTGTATCAGGGACATGAAAATAAAGAGCACTCACCAACAGAATATCCAACTGTATCGGGTTGTCAAAGCTGGCCAAATCCTGCACCAAGGCAAGTGGTTCACCAGGGACCAAGTTTAGCAGAATTTTCCTCATCTCATGGAAGAACTCAATGCAATGTGGACCATTGCTTCTTAAGGGGGGAGGAATGATCCAGGTGGATATTGGTGGCCACCCGCCTATTCCACTTGGGGCCCCACCATTGCCTCTTTCAGTTTTTTAGTTTCGGCACAACTTACTCTTTTTAGCAGTTTTTCGGGTCCTGAACTTCCAGAGCCAGAATGGATATTCGTGGCAAAAGTTGTAGTCCTTGGATAGATCTTTCTAATGATGTACCATGTGCGTCAAACGGAGATAGTATGCCAAAGTTACGTCCCTGGGAAGTTGAAACACCAATTTACCCAAACGAGGCCCATAGTTTTGGCGCTTCATCTCCTAGGGTTAGGTTTTTGGATGTTTAGAGTTCTCCATTGTTTCTCAATAATAAATAGGCCCTCAAGCCTCATTGTAACTCAGTTCAGGGGCCGGTAGCTGCCACATCTATCCTCAGAGATAGCTACCAGCACCCAAGCTAGTTTTATTTCCATTCTGTCTGTAAGCAAATTTCAGTTCTTTGATATTAATGAAATGAAGTGTTGTTTCCGCTGCATATCTTTATTTATGGTTATATGTTTATTCTGTTGCATTCCTGCATAAATCCGAATCAAAATGGTTATGATTTAGGAAGGGGAAAATGGAAAAAAAGTGAGCAAATTAGGGGGCTAACACTACGTTCATTGTGGTTGACCATGTTGTTTATGGTTGGTAATGGATGAACATGTTGACCATGTTTAACTATGGTTAAACATGATTAAAATGGTTCACCAACTAAAGTATGTGTGGCCATGGTGACCATGGTTTATTATAGTTGAGTTGAGCATGGTTGACTATGGTTGAACTTTTTGACTATGTTGACCATGGTGAGCATGTTTGAGCATGGTTGAACTTATATGAAAATGGCTAACTATGGTCACATATGGTTTACTATCGTGAACATGGTTGACATACTTAACTATGGTTTACCATAGTTAACTAAGATAACTATAATTGACTAGCATTAACATTGAAATTGTAATATGTTATGGATGTTATTCATCACATTGTGATGCTAATTTTGTTCATCGCAATGCAATATTGATTTTTGTTTGTTACATTGTGACATTAGTAGTTATTTATCACAATGTGACATCAACTTTTGTTCATCACATGTGATGTCAAATTTTTTCATCACATTGTAGCATCAATTTTTATTTATCACATTGTCACGAAGATTTTTTTCGTCTTATTGTGACATTGAATTTAGTTTATCACATGCACTAATGACACTTTAAGTTCAACACATTGTGATGTCTATTTTTTTCATTAGATTGTGACATTGATATTATTTATCACACTATAATGTCAACTTTTTTTCATCACATTACAATGTTAATATTTTTAATCACATTACAAGTCAACTTTTGTTCACCATATTACAACATCAATTTCTTTGACCATGTTTGACCATGTTTGACCATGGTTAACTATGGCCAACCATGGATGACTATGGGCGTACATGGTTGATAGTGGGTGACTATAGATGAAAATGGTTGACCATGATTGTTAATGTTTAATTATAGATGAATATGGTTGACCATGGTTGTCAATGTTTAACTATAAATGAATATGGTTGACCATTGTTGAGCGAGTTACCCATGGTTTAAACATATTGTGTTAGTTTAATCCTGGTTGTCCATGGTTGTTAATATTTAACTATAAATGAATATGGATAATCAATGTTAAGTGGGTTGACCATGGTTTAAACTTATTGAGCTTGTTTCACAATGGTTGACCATTAAAGAGTTGGTTTGACCATTTTTCAACTTGTTTAACCATGCTTACTAACATGTAAGTACATATGTATGTGGGTGAGCACGTTGATGATGGTTGATCGTGTTGACCATGGTTGATTATGAATGACCATGGTCGACCATTCCTAAGTTTTCTTGACCATGGATGAACCTATTAATCATGTTGTATCATAGTTCTCCATGGTGAGGATGTTTGACCATGATTAACTATCGACAACCATGGTTGAATATGGGTGAACATCGTTGACCATGGTTGGGAATTTTTAATTATGGATCAGGTTAAAATGTTTATCAACCTTGTAAACCTAGTATGTCACTTTATTAATGTGGAACTATCAACCATTTTATTAATGTGGGTTTTAACCGAGTAAGCCTAACATAGGTCAACCTAGTGAACCTTGCAAACCTAAGTCAACCTACTAAAGCTATGTGAGCCTACTAAAAATAGGTTAACTTAGTAAATGCATGTCATCCTATGTCAACCTAGTCTCCTAAGTTAATCGACTAAACCTAGTAAACCTAGGTCAACCTAGTAAACTTAGCTCAACCTATTTAACCTATTAAGCCTAGTTCAACCTAGTAAACATAGGTAAAATAGGTAAACCAAAATCAACTTAGTAAATACAATATACTTAGTTCAACCTAATAATCCTCAGAGAATTGAATAAACCTTGTAAACCTATGTCAAAATAGCGAACCTAATAAACCCACGTTAACCTAGTAAACCTAATAAATCTAGGTCAACCTAGTAAACTTAACTCAACCTACGAAACTTAGATGAATCTAATCGACCTCACAAGTGTAGGTCAACAATTTCTAATTATGACAATGTTTGTTGTTCATCATGTTTTGATGTCATTTCTTATTTTTCAAATTGTAGCCTATTAAACCTAGCTCAACCTAGTAAACCTAATAAACCTTGGCCAACCTAGTAAACCTAGGCCAACTTAATGAAGCTAGCTAAACCTAGCAAACTGAGGTCAACCTAGCAAATCTACGCTGACCTAATAAACCTAGGTAAACCTAATAAACGATAAACCTAAATCAACCTAATAAACCAAGTGATAAGTTGAAAGTAGAGATGAATTTTTTTTAGCCTCTACGATTCCAAGATATTCATTATAAGGTGAGAAACAAACCATGAGAAGTGCATTGGCTATTTTATGTGCTTACAATATTGCAGAGCTGGAATAAAACGACTCGTACTATAATTCATTATCAAGAATAATTATAGTGTACTCATTTTCCGAAGGCTTGTACAAAAACCGCCTTCAGAGATCGTTGCGAGGAGCTAGGCCTCCGGATTCTGCGTGTCGTGAATTTTCACGATTCGGTGAAGAAGATACTCGATGTAGTATTTAATGATAATTTTCGGCTATGGAAAAGTTGTGTACGTAGTCTTTCAACCCTAGATCTCATCATCCCTCCTTCATTCACGACCTGACCACTTATTTGTAGCTCTTAAGCTGTTGTGGCTTCGATCATCTCGACCATCATCAAGATGCAAATTCCAAATTACAGATCCATGGTTCATAAATAAGGGAGGTGCATATGACGTTTGCAATTTTTCCATCTAGATTCATAAAACTCAACCACATATAAATGTATAAGTAATCTTAGACTGGGAATTACAAGCGTTGATGTAATATTGTGGAATGCCAGGATGTAAAAGTAAGTTCAATTTTTTAATATTATTTTTTGTAATGTTAGATTTTCAAATATTTTCAAAAATGTATTTAAAATATAATAAAATACTTGTAGGGCTGAATGTTATGTATGAACAGCAAAAATACATTTGAACTTAACCATGATAAGGATGCCATGGAATGTTTTCCATGGACGTACTATGTTATGTTAGACATATTTTAAGTTAAGAACACCGATATTATATTTTGTTGAAAGGTTCATTAATGGATGAAAACATACTATCAAATCTCTCATACCCTTTCTTTTTCATAAAAACTGCAAACGATCCATGGTAATCGATGGGTACCGGCCCATTCTCCAGGCGTGCATATGCAGTGTGCCGCAGACGTGTTTTTCATGGTGGTGTATCCAGATCTTTAATATTTTTGGGTTTCTAAGAGAAACACTGCATGGTATTGTCGAAATTTTTGAATAAACATAAACACAACAGAGAAATGTGTTCCCCCTTTACAACACAGAGAATGCCATAATGCAAAAATAACATTCACACACACATACAACATAAAACACAGGAGAGGAACATATTTCTTTTCTATTCCATCACTCTCTCCAACATATGGAAATTACATCAGATTTATACAAAATGGTAGAAGCTAGAGTGACTAAATTTTATTCAATGCTTGATGGACGGGTAACAACTAATCGTCCCTTTGCTGTCAGAGCCCATTTTTTCATTAACGACACACAAAGTTGTGTTTTTGTTTATTCACGAAATAACATACAAGCGCGTTTAGAACACAAAAAGGTAGATCTCAAATATTATGCAATGCAGTTTAGAAAACACATCGCATCGATCGCCCCATCACAAATCACTTCATTGGAAATTCTAAAATTCATCATTGCGCAATACGAAACAAAAATTCAATTTTGCGATGTCTGATTTTGACGTGGCACATATCACATCACAACTTTTAACAACAATAACTTTTGGGCACTTATCCAAGAAAACACAAAAGTTTGTGATTGCGATGTGCAGTAGCACATTGCATCGCAAAACAAATAACTTGCAGGCGGCTTGACGGTAAGACTTGAAACTTGCGAAGTGCACATTACGGGCGGCTTAAAGCTTATGGTAAGTGTGAAATACAAAAAATAATGGGATAAGTAGAAATACAAAGGATTGCGGTGGTTTTCAAATGCAGTTAAGGTAAGTGGGTCCCGTCAATATCGCATTGGTGAAAACTTAACATATGGCAAAAAGCTTAAGAGTTAAAACATAAAAGTTGCGGGTTGCGCCTGCTGGCAAAAAGGTAAGTAATGTGGTGGGTAAGACTTAAATACAGAGTATGGGCTCTGCTATATTTTTCTGAACATTGCTTGAAAATGCCTCCAGCTCTTAGATCTGTGCTTGTCCTTCCCTGCAATCAAATATTTATGAAGTGTGGGTTGTTGCCATTCCTTTATTAATGGTGGTGGTTGGGAGTTATTTCCAACACTCCCCCTTAATCACAACTGCTGCCATTGATCATTCTCAGACACTGTCTGAGATAAAAAAAACTTCTCTGTCTCAATGGCTTTGTGAGGATATCAGCAAAATGTTCCTCTGAGCTGAAATGCTGCAAAACAATTTCACCATTGTTAACCAATTCCCTTATAAAATGATACTTTGCATCAATATTCTTTGTTCTCATGTGGAAAACATAATTCTTTGACATTGCAATTGTTGAGCTAGTGTCACAATAAATTGTGGTTCCTTTGTCTTGCTCATGACATAAATCTCTCAGCATCCTTCTCATCCATAATGTTTGGCATGCTGCTGTTGGTGTTGCTACATATTTAGTTTCTGTTGTTGATAATGAAACTATTGGGTGCTTCTTGGAAGTGCATGAAATGGCTCCCGATCCCAAATGAAATACATATCCAGATGTGTTCTTTCTATCATGTACACTTCCATCACAATCACTGTTAGTGTAACCAATCAATTTAAAATTATCATTTGAAGAGTATAGAACACCATACTCCTTTGTTCCATTCACATACCCTAAAATTCTCTTGGTTGTTTGCCAATGTGTTCCCTTGGGTATCTCTATGAATCAGGATATTAAACTCACTTCATACATAATATCAGGCCTAGTTGCAATCAAATACATTAGATTTCCAATTATGCTTTTGTACAATGCCGGATCGAAATTCTTACTGCAATATTCCTTGCTTAATTTCAACCCCATGAAAGTTGGAGTTGTTGTTGCTTTGATGTTCTTCATATTGAACCTCTTTAAAAATTCTTCAACATGCTTTGATTGGGAATAAAATTCCCTTTTCATTTTGGTTTACTTCTATGCCCAAAATATATCTCAATAAACCCATGTAAGTCATTTCAAATTCACTTTTTATGACTGCTTTAAAATCAGCAATGAGAGAAACATCATTGCCTGTAAAAATTAAATCATCTACATATAAAACAATAATAAGGATTTTACAGTCATTTTTTTTAATGTAGAATGTGGGTTCACCATCACACTTGTCAAACCCATTATCCATCAGGTAAGCATCAATATTTTTGTACCATGCTCTTGGTGCTTGCTTCAGCCCATAAAGAGTTTTATTCAACTTACGTACTTTGTGTTCTTGACCTTCTATCTCATAGCCAGGAGGTTGTTCAACATATACCTCCTCTTTCAACACTCTATTTAAGAATCCTGACTTCACATCCATTTGATAAACTTCCATTTCTATTATGCTATTATCGACAACATTGTCCTCACTGTCTCCATCCTTGCAACTGGTGCAAAATTTTCTTCATAGTCTCTTCCTTGCTGATACTTGTAGCCTTTGAAAGCAAGTTTTGCTTTGTGCCTTTCTATCTTTGCTTCAATATTGTGCTTGGTCTTATAGACCCATTCCACTCAAATGACTTCTCTACCTTGTGGGAGGTCCACTAACTCCCATGTATCATTCTTTTCTATTACTCCAATCTCTTCATTCATTGCTTCAATCCATTTCTCTTCTTTTACTGCATATTCAAAATGGATTGGATCATCAACCTAAAAAAAAAAACAAATAAAGAATTTAGACCAACATTATTATTTACTTCTTCTTGCTCATAAATTTTACTCAACTTTCTGAACCTTGGTCTTCTTGTATTTGTTGAAGATGTGCTTGGAGTTCCACTTGAACTCGAGGGAGTTGTTGATCCTTGTGGTGTGCTTGGAGAAGCACTTTCTTGATTTTGCACTGCTGCTCTATTGCTTGCTTGTGGTGTGCTCTATTGAGCTTGTGTAGGTGGAGGAGGAGCCACAGTTAAGGAATTATTTTCTGCAATCAATTCCTATTTGTCTTTATGTGAAATACATGTCTTCACATTTACGATCTTCTTTAAAATTCCATCCCAAGCTTTTTATTCAATGAACTGAACATCTTTTATAATTATTACCTTCTTGGTTGATGGATTATAGAGCTGGTAAGCTTTGGATTCATCACTGTATCCAACAAATATACACTTCTCCCCCTTGTTGTCCAACTTCTTCCTTAACTGATCTGGGACATGTGCATATGCCACACATTCAAATGTTCTCATGTGAGTGACAAACTATTTTTTTCCACTCCATGCTTCTTTCGTAAGTCTGTTCATAACAGCTTTGGTTGGACATCTATTTAAAATATATGATGCACAATTGACAGCTTCTTCCCAATATTCATTTGGAAAATTCTTTGCCTTCAACATACTTCTTACTATGTCCATGATGGTTCTATTCTTTTTTTCTGCTACACCATTTTGCTGCAGTGTATACCTGTGGTAAATTGCTTGTGTATTCCATGCTCCTTGCAGAAACGTAGGAAGTCTTTGGAGATATATTCTCCACCTCTGTCAGTTCTTAACACTTTTATGTAGTGTCCACTTTGCTTCTCAACAAGAGATTTGAAGTGGTAGAACTGTTCAAAGACTTCACTTTTCTGTTTTAAAAAATAAACCCATGTATTTCTTGTGTAATCATTTATAAATGTCAAAACATAATGACTTCCAGCTAATGATGGCACATAAATATAAGTGGACAATCTCCAAGGGTGTCTTTTCAGTTATACTATTTCTTATTGAAAATGATTTTCTGTGTTGTTTGCCCAAGATACAACCTTCACATAGGTTGTCTGATTTTTCTATGAGTGGTAAACTCTTTACCATGCAACAAGTTCAAACCTCTGAAATTGAGATGTCCAGATCTCAAATGCCATAACCAGTTCTCATATTTAATTTCTTCTTGAAAGACTTCTTGTGTGAAAACTGCTACAACACCTCCTTCCTTCAATTCTGCTCTGATCTTGAGAGGAAACATCTTATTGCTTGTCATATGCACTTTTGCAATGACCTGTCTACTTGGAGGTATACACATGATTGTACACACATCATTATTAAAAAACACATTGTAGACCTTATTCACGATTTGTCCAATGCTTAGAAGGTTACATTTCAGTCTAGGTACATAATAGACATCTCGCACAAACTTCTTTTCTCCTTTCTTTGTCAGTATTTTTACTCTTCCTTTCCCCATGACAGAGACATTGCTACCAATCCCCATTGTCACTTCAGATTTTGTACTCTCATCTAGATTGGAAAACATTGCTATGTTTCCATTCATATGATTACTACAACCTAAATCTAAGAACCATACATCTTCTTGTATTTTTTGTGCTACATTACAAGTTAAAAGCACATTTCCTTGGTTCCGATTTTCTCTTGTAAAATTTACACTAGTTTTATTAACTATGTCATTTTTCTTCTTTCTACATTCATTGGCATAATGCCCATACGTTTTGAAATAATGACATTGGACTTGAGATTTATCATACTACTGTCCTTGTGCTTGATTTTTTCTTGAACCTTCGCATGATTCTAGTTGTTTCCCCTTCCACTTGTGCTTGCAGGGATGTTTCTTCCACCTCTATGTGGAATTCTTCCTCTTCCTCAGTAGTTTGATCTTCCTCAACCTCAACCTCGACCAAAAGACATTTGTGTCTTGAATGTATGCTCCAATGAGGAGTTTGTTGGTATGGTCAGTCTATGTTCGTGAGACATCAGTGATGCATGAAGCTCACCCACTGAAAATTGTGATAGATCCTTTGTCTCTTCTATGGCCACTACTATGGCATCAAATCTTTATGGTAGAATTCTTAACACCTTCTCCACTATTTTTCTTTCCTCAAGTGTCTCTCCATTAGACCTAATTTGGGTAACCAATCCAATCACATGTGTGAATAATGATTCTATGTTATCAGACTCTTTCATGCAAAGAGTTTCAAAATCTCTCCTCAACATTTGAAGTTTTGTTATCTTTACTTTTTCCATTCCTTGGTAGGATGTATGGAGAGTATTCCAAGCCTCCTTAGACTTTATTGTTGCTACAATCCTTGGAAAAATACTCTCATGTACTGCTTGAAAGATATAAAAGAGGGCTTTGGAGTCTTTCTTCTTATTTTCTCTTAACAAATATCTTTGTTCCCGTGTCAAAGCATTATATGCTACTGCATCTGTTGGTTCTTGGAAACCATTATCCACCAGCTCTCAAATATCTTGTGAAACAAATAGGGACTTCATTGTAATGGCCCAATAATCCTAATTCTTCCCATTGAACTATGGTAATTGTGGATTTTTTAGGCTTGTGCCTATTGCTGCCATCTTGACTGTGCAAACACAAACTTTCTCACTTTTTAAAAAACTTTCTCACTAGTGGAGACTTTTGCTTCTATAAAAAATCCATCTTACAGCTTCTTTAGTAAAGAGCGAACTCATGCTTCTTTCAATGAGAGTCTAGACCTACTCTGATACCATGTCGAAATTTATGATTAAACATAAACACAAAAAATGAATGCATTCCCCCTTTACAACACAGAGAATGCTATAATGAAAAAAAACATTCACACACAGATAGACAACATAAAACACATGAGAGGAACAAATTTATTTTCTATTCCATCACTCTCTCCAACATATGGAAATTACATTTGATTTATACAAAATGGCCGAAGCCTAAGCAACTAAATTCTATTCAATTCTTGATGGACGAGTAACAACCAATTGTCCCTTTGCTTTCAAAGCCCATTTCTTCATTAACGGCACACAGAGTCGTGTCGTTGTTTATACACTAAATAGCATACCAGCATGTTCATAACACAAAAGGGTGGATCTCAAATATTATGCAATGTGGTTCAGAAAACACACTGCATCCATCGCCCCATCGCAAATTGCTTCATCGGCTATTCTAACTTTTATCATTGCGCAATACAAAACAAACCTTAAATTTTGCGATGTGCGATTGTGATGTGGCACATATCGCATCAACACTTAACAACAATAACTTGTGGGTGCTTATTTGGGAACACAAAATTTTGCGATTGCGATGTGCGGTAGCTATCGCATCACATCGCAAAAAAAATAACTTGCGGGCGGCTTGAAGGTAAGACTTGAAACTTGCGAAGTGCACACTACAGGTGGCCTAAAACTTATGGTAAGTGCAAAATACAAAGACAAAGGGATAAGCGGAAATAAAAATGATTGCGGTGGTTTCATTAGGAAAATTTTGAGGTCTAAAATGGGCTTCCTAAAGAAATAATAAAATAGTAGCTAAACCAATAAAATAATATTTATGAATTTGCAATTCGCTTTTTGCACCACAATCCATGTAATCATAGTTAAATTCAATTCAAAATTTGTACTAAAATAAAATTAATAAAAAAATTGTATTGATGTGACTATAAATAAAAATGAGTTTTTCAAGAAAAAGTCAATATCATTGAATAACTAGTGCATTTGTCCTTTGTACTTAAATAACTTAAAATAAAATATAAATATAAATTTATAAATTCTTAATTATTATATGTTATTAATTAAAATTTATATTATTTAAATTTTATAATAACATATAATTAATATACTATATAAATATAATATTATGGATATGCATTGTTTCTTTCAATAAATATGAAATGAAAATAATATATATTTATTCAAAAAGTGTGAAATGACATTTATTACAAGTACTTTACTTTGACTTTAAAAGTACTAAGAGCACTACCATAGTTAACCATGAGTTTTTATCTACCATTGAGAATGTGACAAGTAAGTACTTTTAACTCAATGAACGCCACCTCAACTATTAGGGATGATGTCATCTCCTAAAATGTGATTGGTTCTTATAAAGTGAATTTTGATTGTACATTTTCTTTAGGAGGCCCATTTTAGACCTCAAAAGAATGGAAAATGCAGTAAAGGTAAGTGAGTATTGCCGATATCGCATCGATGAAAACTTAACATATGGCGAAAGGCTTGAGAGTTAAAACATAAAAGTTGTGGGCTGCGCCTACGGGAAAAAAAGTAAGTAATGTGTGGGTAAGACTTAAACACAGAGTATGGGCTCTACTCTATTTTTCTAAACATTGCGTGAAAATGCCTCCGGCGCTTGGATCTGTGCTTGTCCTTCCTTGCAATCAAAGATTTATGAAGTGTGGGCTGTTCCCACTCCTTTATCCATGGCGATGGTTGGGAGTTATTTCCAATATGACGAAATGCAATTATTTAATATCTGCTCTGTAGTTTTGTAATCGCTTCGGTGAAAATGATAGCTCCTAGTGTTTTAACTAGCAATTACTTAACGTTGCCATTTTTTGAAAATTTTCATGCTTATTTTCAAATCTCTCAAAAGCTTACTTTTACGTACAATTTAATTTTTATGTTACATCACAATTTTTTTTAATATACAATTGAGTTTTATGTATATCACATTTCAAAGAAATTCAGTTCCGTTAGTACCCGTTTAGATTTTAGTGTTAGATTTGAGTGTAATCATTGTAAAAAATGATTTGGTGTGATGCATTTTCCCTCGGAAATTGTGAATTGTGTTAGAGAAATAATATTTATTGAGATGTGTTGTACCGTTAAAACAAAAATGCTTTATTTAACTTAATTTAAATAGTTGAAATATCAACCTATTTATAAAATTAATTTATTTTAAATTAATTAAATTATATCTTATTTTAAATTATAGAATTTTTTAATCAATAAATAATATTTTTTAAAGTATTATAGATAAATATAATGGGTTATTAATATTATATACTCAAAAAAAATATAACTCATATTTATATGACATTTTTCTTTATAGAAATGGCATAATTATTTATGAGATAAATTTCAGCTTTTGATCTATGATTACTATTAAGAATTTTCTAAGATAAATTTTGGAAGTTGCAACTTAATAATTGTTTCTAGTATTTTAAATATTTCCTTTTTAGTTTAATGGCTTTAATAGTCCTCTATAACATTTATTCAACAAATACTTAGCAAAAAAACTAAATTAAATATGAAAGAATATAAAATAATCATAAATTTCAATGTTATGCCATTGAAAATGTAAATTTTGCTTGGATTGTGTTGAGTATGCAACACACTTATAAAAAAAAGTATATATTTTTCCTTCAATTTAACAAGTAATTTTTTTTTTCATCTTAGTAGTGGTTTTTCTTTGCATAACATTTAGTTTTTAGAGTATATTATTTATAAATGATGCAATAAAGAAAAAATTGGATATTGTATCTTAGAATTTTTTCTTGATGTTGGACATTCGGTTGAGCTCTCCCCATGTGTTTCGTGACATGGACTAACCACCTCAAATCCTAAATTTGGCAATTATAACAGAGACTAATGCCCACGAGTTTTGGTTTAAGCATAATTGTGATTCCAACAAGTGGTATCAAAGCGACAAGCCTTGAGTTTGAAACTCATCTAGCTCATGTTGGGGGGATATTGTTGGACTTTGGGTTGAGCGCCCTCAGTGTGTCTCGCAACATGGAATAAATTCCTCTCGTGGATCCTAACACTAGAGATTGTAGTGGAGGATAATGCCTAGGATTTTGTTCTAACAGTATTCGTGCTTTCGACACTTAAAAATTGTTCACATTTTTATTTTCCAGAAACTAAAACATTTTTTATTTTTTTTGTGTGAGAAAAAAAAAATTCTACTTTTCTCACAAATTATTTTTTTTCTTGCGCAAGCAAAAATTTGCAAGGAAAATTTATTATTCCTCCATGATGTGACATATCACAAGACGAAGAATTGTGTCATGATGTGATTTTCATGTAGAAGATATTTTTTTAAGGATGCAATGTATTATGTTTAAAATATGTTTTTCACAATGCAATATATTGAACTTCATCTATTTTTTGTTGCGACGTGTTATATTCTCATAAAATTTCTTTCATGCTACATAATGCATTGTTTCAAATTTGAATTTGTCGTGATAGTGGAAGACCAATTTTTTTTATTTTTTTTAATGTCATAGTTCATATTGCCCAAAACTTGTATCCTCTCAGTGTAAGACATCTTCCTATGAAATGACACATCTCTTAAAATATTATTGTCAAAACTATTGCTTTTGTGTATTGCAAGTATTTTCACTTTCATGCAATAGATCACATGGAAAACAATATTTATTATAGTGCGACATATCAAATCCAATGGTTTATTTTAGTGTGATGTGATGTTTTTCATAAAAGAGATATTTCCATGATGAAAAATATCTGAAAGAAATTGATCTTTGTTACTATGTAATGTATTAAACCTCATCTATTTCTTTGTTACTATGTAGGGTTTCTGCCAGATTTAACCAAGTATATTTTTCAATGCCAGCTGATATAAGACCTTCTCCTAGATCTGCTCTCTTGCACTACCCGGGTGCCTTTGATCTGGAAATGGAGTTTCAGTTGAGAGAAAGGAATCTTGCAACACTTCAAGAGATGCAGAACAATGCAGTAAATGTAGAGGCTCATTTGCTGATCCGAAGGGAAAGGTTGAAGGAAGAAGAGATGAAAAACATAGATCCAGAGAAATCGATATCTCTAGAGGTAAAGCTTGACATGTTGGTAAGTGCAGTAGAAGAGATGATGCAAAATAACACCACAAGGAATGAGTATAATGTCCAAACCCATGACTTGCTGATTGAAGAAGAACAAGTTGCTGATCCAAAACATTTTGTTTCTTATCCCAGTTGTCATAGTGATTGCTTTATAGATCATTTTGGAGAAGAGATTTGTTGATCGACATGTATGCTTGATGATGTGTTTTATGCGATGGTTGCCTCGGTTTGATCGGTATGATGATGATTATGTTCTCCAAACGAGAAGCTAATCTTGCAGACAAATGTTGACTAGTTTGTGGAAGGAGGAAGTTCACTTTCAGTAGCTTGAGTACAGTGATCAACCGATGCATATCAGCTATGACAATGATGAGGAAAGTGCAGAAAATTTTGAATTAAGTGAAGGATCTTTTCCTTTTTGTTTTGATTCCTTTCATTTCATCAGAGACAACTTCCATACAATCAGAAATCAACTGTCAACAAGTCTTGATTTGGACCATCTTGAGGGAAATGAAAACCTTGTTCAAGACTTCTAATATCCATATTTGTAGCCCCCGAATGCCATTGAAGGTCAGATTACGAGATGAAGTCATGGAGCCGAAATACATGATTAATGATGCAAGAGGATTAATGCACCCTTTTGTTTCGAAGCATTTCAGTTTATAAAAGCGAGAATCTTTGTAATATCTCTCAAGAAAAAAGATGAACAACCCGATGGGATTTCGGAAAGTTTCAATGGATACATCTGAGTCTTCTCAAGTTTTTGATGATCCTATTGCTGATGTGTTGGATGATGTTTGCAGTCAAAGTCTTTCTCCATTGACTTTATGTAAGGTTGAAACGTGTGCTGATATAGACTTGATCCGGCAGCCAGTCTCTTTGTCCTTTTTAGCAGGAGTCTCGTCACAAAGCTCAGATCAAATTTTGCATTCATGGTATGAGGAAAAGAGAAGTAATCCATTGGATGAGCTAAGTCCTAGTGTGCATTTTGAGATCCTTATGCAGATGAATTTCAAGATCCTTATGTAGTGTTTTTGGTGGCGGATAGAGAATCCATAGTATTCAACGGATCTATTCACAAGTTTTCATGGGAGTTTCCTTTCAGTAGTTATTTCTTGTTTTAATTAAACGAGCACTTGCGGAGAATCCAAACAGCAGCTGCAATACTTACATGGTTGCATTGGTTGTTTCATTTCACTTGATCAGGTGGTGAATGGAACAATTAGAGTAAGTTGTATTGAATAAGCTCTACTTTGAGAATCTTTTCCAGTGTTTCAGTTGTGTTTAAGTATCAAGTAAGTTTTTAGTTGAGTGATTGTCATTTTGTGTCATCAATTCATCAGTTTTCAGTCATGCATTTCAGCTTGAGTTTTTGATTCCATTGCCCAATGGACGAAGGCACTGTCTGCTTTCCAAAGATCTGTAGTTCTTGGCACCTCCAAGGAGCTACCATCCCCATTGGAGCCAATGTTAGTGTCAGTATTTGTAGCCTTCCTCCACTGATAAAACATGCTCTTACAAAGTGATTTTAAGATGTCAAGGTCAAATTTTGTCATTTCAATGAGTCTTCAAGCAAAATTTGGTCACTAGGTATTAGGTCTAGGGTGTGCTTTCACTCTTTTCAAAGTTCTCCAAAGGTCGGTCCTTGTCACCATTCAGCTGAGTGTACCATCATTCAGAGGGTTTTCACCATCATTTCAGGTTCCAAAGAGTCATTTTACACCTTGTTCATGCTTCAGTTGTGCCTAGGTAAGTTTCATTTCCCTCTCCTAGGGTTTTGAAGGTAATTTCTCTTGAATGGTCAAATCATCAGCAAAAATTGTATCCTGATGTTCATAAACCTTCCCCTATCCTTAATTTACCTTATTAAACACTTCCCATCATTGAGATTCCCCAAATTCCTCATTTTTGCACAAACCCTAGTTTCTTGCTACAACTTGGTAATTTTCTAGGCTAGGCCTGTGTTTTTCCCTTTTGGACCCCTTCCCCTCACTCAATCTCTGAAATTACACTTTCCCCTACTTCCTAACATCCCTCCCTACTTCCCAAAATTTTCTAAAGAATTTAGAAGCCCCTTATCCCCTTCATTTCGCTTCATTTCAATAAATCCCTTGTTCCACACATCGGGATAGGTTTCACTCAAATGATGTTTCTGAGCAATAAAAGATGAATTTTGGAAAATTGAGAGAGGTTTTTGTCAAAACAATACCAAGGAAGAAAAACCTCCTTCACTTTTACACAGGTGTCATGGTTTTATAGAAATGTCAAAAATATCGTTGCCTCGGGAGAATTGAATGCACCTCTGAAGTGACATTGGGAAAATCAATATTTCTCCTAGCTTGGTTGGCCAAATGACTTTATTGATAAGTCAAATGATAAATAGACACAAATATCTTTCCAATGAGCTATCATGAGCTCATTTGGAGTTGAGGAAGACCTTTAAAAGTTGACTGCAACAACACTCTGCCTTGAGGCAGCCTCATTCTGCTCATTTTGACCAGTATTGGGAGCTTTGATTTTTGATAGGGTAAACGAACTCCAAATTGAACAATTCCACTTGGGTTGGAAATTAGACTCAAAGAGCTTTCCAATGAGCTATCCCACGCCCAATTTGGACACCAGGAAGGCCTCAAAAAGCCTCCTGAAAAATGCATTATTTATGGCACGGTGCGTTGGGCTGGTGCGCGCGGCGCATTGGGCCATTTTCTGCAGTGTAAAAATACACTGGCGTGACGCACACAGCCTGCATGGTGCGTTGGGCTGGTGCACGGTGCACAGAGCCTCCAAGCCCAAATTTCATCACTGCTTCATCAAAATTTCAAACTAACTCAAATTCCTCACTCCAAGTAGGTTTGTAAAGCTGTGGATTGCTATTGGATGGCGTTTGGTGTATTTTGAAAGTGGAATATACAAGAAGTTGAATTTCAAAGTAAACCCTATCATTTGGATTGGAAAATTTCTCCATAGGGTTTGAGTTCGATTGTCAAAGTATGGTTGTTGGTGCCAATTTGTTTAAAACTCATTCCCCATCTATGGTCCTTTTTTTTTCGCACTGTCACAATGTCATTAATATCCCTTTCCTATTCCCTTATAATCCCATTTACAACTCATTCCCATTACCCTTATCCCTAAATCCTTTCACTCCCTTTTCTTACTCCTTTCCCTATCATTTACAAAAATCCCCAAATCCCATATCCCAAAAAAGTCAAGTGATTGTCTTACATTTTAAATTCACTTGACATAAACCACATTTTTACCACTGTACTATTCCCTCAGTCCACTTTTCCCCACTATCCCATATTCCTCACAGTCCCTCATTTCCCTTTGGCACACATTTGGCACTTCGAGACAAAGACACCAAGTCCTAATTTCTCATTTTCAACAAATCAAACATACACTTGACATACACATTGCAGCACCATGACGGACACCGACACATCCAATGAACAAGACAGTGACTTTACAACTGAAACTGCATGCACCAGGAGGGCACTGAAACGTCGCTAAGGGCACTGAAACGTCGCTAAGGGCACTGAATCTTGGCCGAAGCTTCATTGGATGAGCATGATACATGATGGGGGACCTTCACTCCAAGTTTTAGCAAATTTGGAGAAAATTTTGTCATTTTTGAAATTTTGGTTGCAAAACAGGTTTTTCTACCCGACGTGTCGTGCCACTCGACGCGCGCTTACGTTTGAGAGATATTCTGGAGGAAAACTTGACATTTTTGCATTTTTTATGAAAATTTGTGCAGGCTCAGGAATGGCCGAGAGATTTCATCAAGTTCTGGGTGGTTTAAAGGGTCAAAAACACCTTGAAAATGGCCTTTCTGCCACCTTTTGCACCAGCAGGAACCAGTCTTGGGATATGGCAGTTTTGGAGGGGCAAATGACATCCAAATCCAAACATTCCACTTGGGTTGGATAGCAGACTAATAGGGATTTCCAACGAGCTATCATGAGCTCAATTTGGACTTCAGAAAGTGCGTAAAAAACAGGCTCAGAGTGGCGCGATGCATTGAGTTTTTTAGCGTGGCGCATAGAGAAATTTGGCTTCATTTTCACTCTTCAGCTCAGAAATTCGCCCAGTTTTGACGAGTTTCACTTTTTGATGTAACTCTTGATCTACCATGATGTAATATGATGATCATGATGTAATATTGGCACATTTTTACTTGTTCTAGAGGATTCATTCACTAAAAAGTGAAAATTAAATGAATGAATCAGTTTCCTAGCATATAGAGGCAAGTTGTTTGATTGCCTAGATTTCAGTTCCTTGTTTAGAATTGGTTCAAACAGCTCCTAGAATGATGAGCTCGACCCCTAGAGGTAAGGGAATGGGTTTAGCTTGTATATATCATGTATTTTGTAAGTCATTTTTAGGGTTGGACTGGTTGGACTCTTGGGAATAGTTTGGCACATCATTGTATATTCATTTCAGTATTTTTGGCAAAGGAAAGTCCAGAGTTTTGCAGCACTTGTTGGGATCCTTGTGGCTCTGAGTTTTGATGATTTTTTTCTCCATGTTATTGTAAGTTTCATTAATTTTATATGTATGCCATTTCCCTTCTCTTTGCTTCTGAATTAAACAAATGATTAATTGAGGTAGAATTCATTAGTTTGCTGGTGCTCTGCCTTAAACTTTTGTTTATTTTTACATGTTTCTCGTCTGTTTGAAGAGGATCCTTGCACTCTCTTTCCCTCTTCAGCTCCTCAGCAGTCTTTTCAATTCATTCATTTGATCTAAGACATCAAAGCCATTGCCTTCCCTACCCCAACTTGAACTCTGCAAGAATTTGGCCTCATCCCCAAGCCCAAAAATTGCCTTTCCCTTTTTCCAGCAAAAACCCTAAAAATCAAAATCAAACTCCTTTATTCATATACCTAGCCTAAAATTAGCACTCATTTCAGTCATCTCAAGCGCTATTGATACATTTTTCCTAAGATTGACCCGGAGAGAGCCCTCTCCTGTTCTGGTAGGGCTAGCTACCAGACTAAGCGTGGTTTGGTGTTACCTTGAATCCCGCCTTATTTCAGCCTAAGTTAGATTTGGGAACTAACATAGTGGCGACTCCACTGGGGAAAAAATGGTTTTCTTGTTGGTGTTATTTGTTTCATAAGTTACAGACGAAGCCTGAAGTTATGCCAGGTAGCCTTCGAAACGCTTTTGCTTTGCATTAGCGGAAGTAGATAAACGTTGCTTCAGTAAATCTCTGGTCTAGCTTGTGAATGTGACACTTGATTTGCAAATTGCCCCAGTACATGTATTAAGTTTAGATCTGATGGTTGATGGTGGACAACGATCAGACATAAGAAGGCTGAAATCATTCACCTGGTGACTCCAACTCAATGTAGAGACTCCACTGGAGGACTAACTCTTTCTCTGACAAAATGGAAGGATCTTACACAAAGTTCAGGTATCCAAAGTGGAATGGTATTCAGGATCTAGTCTGCTTTCTTGTAAACTACTTCTTTGTTGTTCTTGAAACCATCCTGAAAGTTTTTCAGAATTTGTTGTATGATAAAGGCGATCAAAATCTTCACTCGACCTATTCAAAAAGTGTAAATACTGAGTTTCCCTTTGATCCTGGCCTCCTTACTTTTCCCACATCTTATGATGACTCTCTTCAGAGTGATGAGCCTGAAGAAAACCAAACTTATCCTGTAGCTCTTGTATATACTCCTACACCTTTTGTAGTCCCAGATCGGTATAAACCTCTTGTTTTACCTTTTGTTCTTCATGCTTTCCCTAAAAATTATGACCTATATCTACCAAGATTTGACGGTGAATGTAACAATGTCAGCGCTGAGCAACATGTGCAAAATATTGAGACTTTTCTTGACCTTTTTGAAGTTGATGAAGAGGATGTCAGTATTAGACTTTTTGCTCTTTCTTTGCAAGGCCAAGTGAAGAGTTGGTTCAAAACCTTGCCTGATGCGAGCATCTTAGATTTCCAACAGTTCGTCAAAGTTTTCCTCGACAGGTGGGTGATCGGACATAACCTTTTCTTGATTATAGAAGAGTATAACCAGCTGAAAAGACTACCAGGGGATACAGTACAACAGTTTTCTGCCAGATTTAACCAAGTATATTTTTCAATGCCAGCTGATATAAGACCTTCTCCTAGATCTGCTCTCTTGCACTACCCGGGTGCCTTTGATCCGGAAATGGAGTTTCAGTTGAGAGAAAGGAATATTGCAACACTTCACGAGATGCAGAATAGTGCAGTGAATGTAGAGGCTCATTTGCTGATCCGAAGGGCAAGGTTGAAGGAAGAAGAGTTGAAAAACATAAATCTGGAGAAATTGATATCTCTAGAAGTAAAGCTTGAAATGTTGGTAAGTGCAGTAGAAGATATGATGCAAAAGAACACCACAAGGAATGAGTATAATGTTCAAGCCCATGACTTGTTGATTGAAGAAGAACCAGTGGCTAATCCAAAACATTTTGTTTCTTATCCGAGTTGTCCTAGTGATTGTTTTATAGATCATTTTGAAGAAGAGAGAGTTGTTGATCTGACATGTATGCTTGATGATGTGTTTTATACTGATGATTTGCCTCAGTTTGATCAGTATGATGATGATTATGTTCTCCAAACAGAAGCTAATCTTGCAAACAAATCAACAGCTAGTTTGTGGAAGGAGGAAGTTCGCTTTCAGCAGCTTGAGTACAGTGATCAATCGATGCATATCAGCTATGACAATGATGAGGAAAGTGCAGCAAATTTTGAAGTAAGTGAAGGATCTTTGCCTTTTTGTTTTGATTCGTGTTAGCTCATCAGAGACAATTTTCATGCAATCAGAAATCAACTGCCAACAAGCCTTGATTTGGACCATCTTGAGCGCAATGAAAACCTTGTTCAAGACTTCTCATATTCAGATTTGCAGCCACCAAATGAAATTGAAGGTCAGATTACAGATGAAGTCGTGGAAGCTGAAATACATGATTTAATGATGCAAGAGGATTCTGTACCCTTTTGTTTCGAAGCATTTCAGTTTATAAAGCAGAATCTTCGTAATATCTCTCAAGAAAAAGATGAACAGCCAGTAGGATGTCAGATAGTTTCAATGGATACATCACAGCAGTCTTCTCAAGTTTTTAATGATCCTATTGCTGATGTGTTGGATGATGTTTGCAGTCAAAGTCTTTCTCCATTGACTTTATGTAAGGTTGAAACGTGTGCTGATATAGACTTGATCCGACATCCAGTCTCTTTGTCATTTTCAACAGGAGTCTCGTCACAAAGCTCATCACAAAGCTCAGATCAAAGTTTGCATTCATGGTATGAGGAGAAGAGAAGTAATCCATTGGATGAGCTGAGTCCTAGTGTGCATTTTGAGATCCTTATGCAGCATGAATTTCAAGATCCTTATGCAGTGTTTTTGGAGGCGGATAGAGAATCCATAGTATTCAACGGATCTGTTCACAAGTTTTCATGGAAGTTGCCTTTCAGTAGTTCTCTCCTGTTGTTCATAAACGAGCACTTGCAGAGAATCCAAACAGAAGCTGCAATACTTACATGGTTTCATTGGTTGTTTCATTTCACTTGATCAGGTGATGAATGAAATTGTTAGAGTAGGTTGTATTGAACAAGCTCTACTTTGAGCATATTTTATAGTTTGTCAGTTGTGTTTAAGTATCGAGTCAGTTTTTAGTCTTGTTATTAAGTTAGTTTGTGTCGTCAAGTCATCAGTTTTCAGTTATGCATTTCAGCTTGAGTTTTTGATTCCATTGCCCAATGGACGAAGGCATTGTCTGCTTTCCAAAGATCTGTAGTTCTTGGCACCTCCAAGGAGCTACCATCCCCATTGGAGCCAATGTTAGTGTCAGTCTTTGCAGCCTTCCTCCAGTGATAAAACATGCTCTTACAAAGTGATTTTAAGATGTCAAGGTCAAATTTTGTCATTTCAATGAGTCTTCAAGCAAAATTTGGTCACTAGGCATTAGGTCTAGGGTTTGCTTTTACTCCTGTCAAAGTTGTCCAAATGTCGGTCCATGTCACCATTCAGCTGACTGTACCATTAGTCAGAGGGTTGTCATCATCATTTCAGGTTCCAATGGGTCATTTTACACCTTGTTCATGCTTCAGTTGTGCCTAGGTAAGTTTCATTTCCCTCTCCGAGGGTTTTGAAGGTAATTTCTCTTGGATGGTCAAATCATCAGCAAAAATTGTATCCTGATGTTCATACACTTTCCCCTATCCTTAATGTACCTTATTAAATACTTCCCATCACTGAGATCCCCCAAATTCCTCATTTTTGCACAAACCCTAGTTTCTTGCTACAACTTGGCAATTTTCTAGGCTAGGCCTGTGTTTTGCCCTTTTGGACCCCTTCCCCTCACTCAATCTCTGAAATTACACTTTCCCCTGCTTCCTAACATCCCTCCCTACTTCCCAAAATTTTCTCAAGAATTTAGAAGCCCCTTATCCCCTTCATTTCGCTTCATTTCGACAAATCCCTTGTTCCACACATCGGGATAGGTTTCACTCAAATGATGTTTCTGAGCAATAAAAGATGAATTTGGGACAATTGAGAGAGGTTTTTGTCAAAAAAATACCAAGGAAGAAAAACCTCCTTCACTTTTACACAGGTGTCATGGTTTTAGAGAAATGTCAAAAATACCGTTGCCTCAAAAGAATTGAATGCACCTCTGAAGTGACATTGGGAAAATCAAGATTTCTCCTAGCTTGGTTGGCCAAATGACTTTATTGATAAGTCAAATGATAAATAGACACAAATATATTTCCAATGAGCTATCATGAGCTCATTTGGAGTTGAGGAAGACCTTTAAAAGTTGACTGCAACAGCACTCTGACTTGAGGCAGCCTCATTCTGCTCATTTTGACCAGTCTTGGGAGATTTGATTTTTGATAGGGTAAACGAACTCCAAATTGAACAATTCCACTTAGGTTGGAAAGTAGACTCAAAGAGTTTTCCAACGAGCTATCACACGTCCAATTTGGACACTAGGAAGGCCTCCAAAAGCCTCCTGACAAATGCGCTATTTATGGCGCGGCGCGTTGGGCTGGTGCGCGGCGCACATGGAAAATTGGGCCATTTTCTGCAGTGTAAAAATACACTGGCGCAACGCACACAGCCTGCGCGGCGCGTTGGGCTAGTGCGTGGTGAACAGAGCCTCCAAGCCCAAATTTCATCACTGCTTCATCAAATTTTCAAACTAACTCAAATTCTTCGCTCCAAGTAGGTTTGTAAAGATGTGGATTGCTATTGGATGGCGTTTGGTGTATTTTGAAAGTGGAATATACAAGAATTTGAATGTCAAAGTAAACCCTATCATTTGGATTGGAAAATTGCTCCATAGGGTTTGAGTTCGATTGTCAAAGTATGGTTGTTGGTGCCAATTTGTTTAAAACTCATTCCCCATCTATCGTCCTTCTTTTTTTCTCACTGTCACAATGTCATTAATATCCCTTTCCTATTCCCTTATAATCCCATTTACAACTCATTCCCATTACCCTTATCCCTAAATCCTTTCACTCCCTTTTCTTACTCCTTTCCCTATCATTTACAAAAATCCCCAAATCCCATATCCCAAACATGTCAAGTGATTGTCTTACATTTTAAATTCACTTGACAGAAACCACATTTTTACCACTTTACTATTCCCTCAGTCCACATTTCCCCACTGTCCCATATTCCTCACAGTCCCTCATTTCCTTTTGGCACACATTTGGCACTTGGAGACGAAGACACCGAGTTCTAATTTCTCATTTTCAACAAATCAAACATACACTTGACATACACATTGCAACACCATGACGGACACCGACACATCCAATGAACAAGACAGTGACTTTACAACTGAAACTGCATGCACCAGGAGGGCACTGAAACGTCGCTAAGGGCATTGAATCTTGGCCGAAGCTTCATTGGATGAGCATGATACATGATGGGGGACCTTCACTCCAAGTTTTAGCAAATTTGGAGAAAATTTTGTCATTTTTGAAATTTTGGTTGCAAAACAGGTTTTTCTGCCCGACGCGTTGCGCCACTCGACACGCGCTTACTTTTGAGAGATCTTCTGGAGGAAAACTTAAAATTTTTGGATTTTTTATGAAAATTTATGTATGCTCAGGAATGGCCGAGAGATTTCATCAAGTTCTGGGTGGTTTAAAGGGTCAAAAACACCTTGAAAATGGCCTTTCTGCCACCTTTTGCACCAGCAGGAACCAGTCTTGGGAGATTGCAGTTTTGGAGGGGCAAATGACATCCAAATCCCAAAATTCCACTTGGGTTGAATAGCATACAGATAGGGCTTTCCAACGAACTATCATGAGCTCAATTTGGACTTCGGTAAGTGCCTCAAGGATAGGCTCAAAATGGCGCGACGCATTGCGTTTTTGAGCGCGACGCATAGAGAAATTTGGCTTCATTTTCACTCTTCAGCTCAGAAATTCGCCCAGTTTTGACTAGTTTCACTTTTTGATGTAACTCTTGATCTACCATGATGTAATTTGATGATGATGATGTAATATTGGCACATTTTTACTTGTTCTAGAGGATTCATTCACTAAAAAGTGAAAATTAAATGAATGAATCAGTTTCCTAGCATATAGAGGCAAGTTGTTTGATTGCCTAGATTTCAGTTCCTTGTTTAGAATTGGTTCAAACAGCTCCTAGAATGATGAGCTCGACCCCTAGAGGCAAGGGAATGGGTTTAGCTTGTCTATATCATGTATTTTCTAAGTCATTTTTAGGGTTGTACTGGTTGGACTCTTGGGAATAGTTTGGCACATCATTGTATATTCATTTCAGTATTTTTGGCAAAGGAAAGACCAGATTTTTGCAGCACTTGTTGGGATCATTGTGGCTCTGAGTTTTGATGATGTTTTTCTCCATGTTATTGTAAGTTTCATTAATGTTATATGTATGCCATTTCCCTTCTCTTTGCTTCTGAATTAAACAAATGAGTAATTGAGGTAGAATTCATTAGTTTGCTGGTGCTCTGCCTTAAAATTTTGTTTAGTTTTACATGTTTCTCGTCAGTTTGAAGAGGATCCTTGCACTCTCTTGCCCTCTTCAGCACCTCAGCAATGTTTTCAATTCATTCATTTGATCTAAGACATCAAATTCATTGCCTTCCCTACCCCAACTTGAACTCTGCAAGAATTTGGCCTCATCCCCAAGCCCAAAAATTGCCTTTCCCTTTTTCCATCAAAAACCCTAAAAGTCAAAATCAAACTCCTTTATTCATATACCTAGCCTAAAATTAGCACTCATTTCAGTCATCTCAAGCCCTATTGATACATTTTTCCTGAGATTGACCCGGAGAGAGCCCTCTCCTGTTCTGGTAGGGCTAGCTACCAGACTAAGCGTGGTTTGGTGTTACCCTAAATCCCGCCTTCTTTGAGCCTAAGGTATATTTGGGAACTAACAAGGACTTCATGAAAAAATTTACAAGGGTTTCTGTTATATTC